>PVLA01005793.1:0-137910 GCA_004027455.1 Hydrochoerus hydrochaeris | reverse complement strand
TCACCACTCCCACGTCAAACAAGTGGACGTCACAGAGGAAGACTCTCAAGATAAATGGACTATACAACAGACTGGTAACCCCTTAAAACTGAAACTAACTAAAATTAATACTTAGGCCCCTCTCATACTCTCATAATGAATCCTTTGGTTGTAATCATTCTATTGGGTCTATTGTTACAGACCTGGGGAGGCTTCGGTCTACCGGGTAACCCTAGAGATGCCTTAAAATTAGCTTATGGGAATCCTTGCAGCTGCAAAGGGGGCACTCTGTTCTCGGGTCAATTCACTGGCTCATATACCCAGAATGTAGATTGTGGAAACAAAATGGCCTATCTTAAATGGCAGTCAGGACTCACAGGGGTTTCTCAGAGTTGGATATGTGCTAATAAGCCTCAGATGAAATTTACTACAAAAACCCAATGCCCATGTTCCATGTTCCAGGGAACCATGCACTCAAGCTGTTATGATGAAGTACAAGAGTGTTCAGTAGGTGACAAAACTTACTTCACAGCAGTTCTCAAACACACCCACCAGGGCACCTTTGGAGGGGATTGGGGAACAAGTACCCCTACTCTGGGAGCATCCACCAAATATGCTATTGCTGGCTGTAGAGGTACCCTAGGTCAACATGTTTGTTGGAATAAAACAGCACCCATCCATGTATTGGATGGAGGGGGTCCCCAAGACATAGCCAGAGAACAACAAATTAAAAGACGGATTGAGGAACTTACACCTAAGATTCTCTACCATCCACTAGTTTTGCCCAGACCTAAGGAGATAAATTTAGATCCTCAAACCCAAGACTTACTTCGGGTCACCCACGAAGCTCTAAATTTGTCCAATCCTAACCTGGCTGAGGATTGTTGGCTATGCTTAGCCCAAGGAACCCAAAGACCCTTGGCCCTTCCTGCTAACCTAGCTGTGGCACGAAGCACCAACTGTACGATAAACATACCTCTAAGAGTACAGCCTATCCGTTTTGAAGAGAACATAACATGCATCCAGGCAAAATAAACCCTTCTTAATGAATCAGATGGTACACTAGATTTAGGAGCCCTCTCATTCTGCAACTGTACCATCACAAACTGCAGCAATGGGAGCCAACTCTCTCCAGCTTGTTTAGGTGAAGGAAAGGTATTTGTTTGTGGATGAAATTTAGCCTACACCTCCCTGCCAGCTAACTGGTCAGGGGTCTGCACTCCAGCGGTCCTGCTACCTGACATAGACATAATACCTGGTGATGAACCAGTCCCTGTCCCCGGCCTCGAGATTACCTCAGGCCGAAGGAAGAGGGCCATCACATTGATTCCTTTGGTGGTTGGATTAGGACCTATGGGTGGGTACCTTAGCTGGCTCTGCAGGATTAGGCATGTCTGTTCACTCTTACATTAAGTTATCAAATCAGCTAATTGATGATGTTCAAGCCTTATCCAGTACAATCCAAGATCTTCAAGACCAAATAGATTCCTTAGCTGAGGTAGTGCTACAAAACAGGAGAGGACTAGACTTGCTTGCTGCAGAGCAGGGAGGCATTTGTTTGGCGCTACAGGAAAGATGCTGTTTCTATGCAAATAAGTCTGGTATTGTCAGAGATAAAATCAAGAATCTGCAGGATGACCTAATCAAAAGAAAAAGACAATTATATGATAATCCCCTCTGGAGTGCTTGTAACGGCGTACTCCCCTACCTCCTTCCCTTGTTAGGTCCATTATGTATGCTCCTTTTAGTCGCCACTACAGGACCATGTATTGTAAACCGCTTACGCATCTTCATTACTGAGCAGATGCAGAGCACTAAACTAATGATCCTAAGGACTCAATATGAGCTTCTTCCCACTGAACGAGCCAAAGATTTGGCTCAAGTCACAACATCAGAGGGGAATGTAATACTCAGATCACCCACTAACTACTCACGCCGTCATCCTGTTCTGTATGTGCCGCCATTTTAGATTTAACTTGTTCCGTATGCGCCGCCATTTCATACAAGATAAGTTTCTGTTTCTGGAGTAAGTTTCTGTTTCCCTTTCCCCAAAACGACGTTTCACTCGCCGCCCTAAATTTTGAAATTTTACCGCCCTAAAATGACCAACCAGCTCACTCCCGGTGTTCTTATTCACCTGCCCACCAATCAGCTGCGTTGCTCCTCTATAAAAACAAGCTCCCTTAGTTGTAAGGCGCGCAGTCTCTAAACCGGTTACCAGAGGACTGTGTCGCCAGGCTTGGCAATAAAACTCCTTTTGCCCTTGATTAATTGGATCGGATTTTTATTTCTTAGTTAGGATATTATACAGGGCATTTCTTAATTCTACTTTGAATCCTATCTCCTCCCTCCCTCTCCTTCCCTAGAATTTTTGGACCCTGTCTCATGTAATGAGACCTAGTTTTTGGCAGAATCAGTTGTGCTTTTACCTTTTATATTTTGAATAGCATGGATTTGGATCTTTTTTTCCCTTGATTTGGTAAGACTGAGTAAGAGTTTTAAACTTCTTTTCTTCCCTTCAATCTTCTTCACCAGTTTCCTGAGACTTAATCTTCCTTTCGCCTTCATCACTGCTACTAGTCTAATTTTCCTCTTTCATCTTCCTACTTTTTCCTCTTCTCTCTCTTAAATTTTCTCCCCTTAGGATAAAATTACTCCATTGAGTGAATATTTATTGTACTGAATTTTCTGATTTGACTTAGATTTTGTTATAGAACTATAAATCTTGTACCTAGGGTTCAAAGTGGTAAATTATTAATCAACAGTTCACCATTTTCCAGTTTGTTTAATGCTATTGCTATTGTTGATTGTACTGCATTAGCCAAGGTAACATAGACTTTGTGATCAATAGATATTCCTTGCATGACAATACCTAGATTGCCAGGGTGGAGGGTCATAAACAAGACTACAGCCTAGTATCAAAGAACTTGATGTTAGACAAAATAGGCTGCAACCTTTCATCCCAATAAACAGAAGAGGTAGGAACCTGGGACAGACTCAAAGACCAAAAGCCAACTACACATAGAAGACATTTCCTTAAGAAGTCCCAATACTAATAATAAAGCTACCTACAGTAAGAAATTTACAAGCCTCAATGCAGACAACAAATGTACAAACAAAAACAGAAAATAAGAAAACACAAAAGAAAGATGCAGCCCAACACCAACAACTCACCCAAGGCAAATCCAGAGGGCATTGAGGTAGAAGAAACCAAAAGCCACCCAGCTGAACTTTCTGAAACAGAGGTAGCAGAAGTAACGAAACATGAATAACTTCCTTGACAAAACCAAAACAGAAATAATTACACACCACAATGAAAGAAATGGTTAGTAAAACTATACAAGACACAGACAAAAAAAAAAAAAAGAGTAGTTCAGGAGAGACAAGGAAACCATAAATGTGCAACATACCAAAGAACTGGATGCCCTAAAACAGATTCAAACAGATATGTAGATTAAAAATTATGTCTGAAATATATACAGCAAAAATCTATGTAATGACAGAATATCAGATCTAGAAGGCAGGGCTACAGTAGGTGATTATCAAATGAAAGACTTCTTAAAAATACCAAGGGAACACAAAAAAATCAATTCATCAGCTACTACATGATACAAATAAGAATAATATAAGATTAACTGGAATCAATGAAAAATCAGAATATAGCATGAAGGACATAAAAACCTTGTTCACAGAAATAGCAGCAGAAAACTTTCAAGGATGGAAAAAGAATTTGACTCACAGATAAGTGTCACATATAGAACCCCAAATAGTAATAATCAAAAATAAATACACAAAAGGAATATAATAGTCAAAATTCCAGAAACTCAATAAAAGAATAGACTATTAGAAGCTGTTAGAGAAGTAAAACTAATCACTCATCAAGGAAAACATTCAAATCACAACAGACTTCTCATCATAAACCCGCAAGTCAAGGAGAGCTTGGAGTCAAGCATTTCAAACCCTAGAAAAAATTGATTCCAACTGAGATTGATACATTCCACAAAGTTATCCTTCAAAAGTGATAGAGAAATAATATAGTCCCATAATAAACAACACTTAAAGAAACTCATGACTACCAAACTCCAAAAATTTCTGAAAGATATTCTAGAAGCAGACAACAAAGAAAAAAATTCAAGAAACCCAATAGAATAAATCTACCAAGCAAGACAAGCAGTTAAATAGAAGGTAAAAAGGGAACCAAAAACAGGAAAATAATATAATGACAAAAATAAATCAATACCTATCAGTTATAACCATCAATGAAAATGGTCTCAATTTACCAATCAAAAGAAACAGACTGGCAAATGGATTAATAAACAAGATTCAACAATACACTGCATACATGAAACACATTTAATTAAAAAAGAAATTCATAAAATGAAGTTAAAGTATGGAAAACAATACTTTATGCAACAGAAATCTGGAAAAAAAATCAGTTAGCTATTCTACTTGCAGACAAAGTGCATTTCAAATAAAGACTTGTCAGAAGAGACAAAGAAGGTCACTATATAGTTGTTAAAGAAATAATCCAAGAAAAAGAAATAATGATCATAATATATATGCACCAAATACTAGTGTACCCAACTATATAAAACAAATACTAATGGATATGAAAAATAAGATAAGTACTAATACAATTATAATGGGGACTTTAACACACCACTGTCAGAAATAGATGAACTAGACAAAAAATCAACAAAGAACTATCAGAGCTGCAACAAATCTTTGAACAAATTGACTTCATAGTACTCAATAGTGTTCTCCACACAACAGAATACACATTCTTCCCATCAGCACATTGGGCTTTCTCCAAAAGAGATTACACACTAGCTCATAGAACATGCTGAAGCAAATGCAAAGGAATTAAAATTATCCCCTGTATATTATCAGACGATAATGTAAATGAAATTAGAAATAAATGTCAAAAGAAAGCAGAAAAACTGAGTAAACAGATAAAAATTAAATAACACCATCTTGAACAACCAGTAGGTTGTTAAAATGAAATCATAGAAGAAATTACAATTAAAATTAAACAACAATGCCAATATGACATACCAGAACTTATAGGACCCAGTGAAAGCAGTACTGTGAGGAAAATGTATAGCTATGAATTCCAACAGCAGAAAAACAGAGTGAGTTCAAATAAATAACCTAATGTTGAAGCTTAGGGTTTTAGAAAAAAGAGCAAGTTAAACCCAAAGTTCACATGAAGAAGGAAATTATAAAGATCAGAGCAGAAATTAATGCAACTGAGACTAAGAAAACAATGTGAAGAATCAATTAACCAGAGAGTTGGTTCTTTGAAATGTTAAATAAAATAGAGAAATCCTTAATGAACATTATAAAAAAAGACATAAACCACACAACTAGGAATTAAAGGGGCAAAATCACAACAGATCCTAAAGAAAGTCAGATCATCAGCACATACTTTGAGAGCCTCTAAAGAGACAAAAAATTCAGAAGAATCAGATAGATTCCTAGATACATATAAATTATTAAAGTAGAATCTAGAAGATATAAAAATCCTGAATAATCCAGTTATCAGTCAATGAAATTGAAGAAACAATTTTTTAAAAAGTAACCACCATTACCACCAACAAAAAGCCCAGATCCTGAAGAATTTGCTGATGAGTTCTACAAGAACTTTAAAGAAGATCTAATGCCACTGCTCCTCAAACTCTTTAACCAAATTGAAAGGGAAGCAACACTCTCAAACTCAATCCTGGAAGCAAACATTACCCTGATACCAAAACCATAGAAAAATCCAATCAAAAGAGAGAACTAAAGGTCAGTTTCCTTAATGATACAAAAATTACAGATACAAAAATCCTCAATAAAATACTGACAAATAGAATGCGAACATTCATTAAAAAGCTAATAGACAATGACCAAGCAGGATTAATCTCAGAGATGCAGGAATGGTTCAACATACACAAATCAATAAGTATAATACACCCCATTAACAGAACCAAAGACAAAAACCACATTCTTATATAAAAAGATACAGAAAAACATTCATTATTGATAAAAAAAAAAACCTACAGAAAATTGGAATAGAAGGTCTTTAACTCAGTCTGATAAAGGGTATCTTTGCAAATCAACAGCCAACATCATACTAAATGGTCAAAAAAGGAAAGTTTTCACCTTAAAATCAGGAACAAGATAAAGTTGCTCACTATCACTATGGTGAAATATAATTCTGGAAACCTTAACCAAAGCAATTAGAGAAGAGAAAGAAATAAAAACAATGTGAATAGAAGAAAAAAAAAAAAGAAGTTACATTATCATTGTCTGCTGATACAATATTCTATATAAAAGATCCCCAAAACTCCACCAAAGGACTCCCAAATTTAATAACCTAATTTGGTCATTTAGAAGGATAAAAGTCAACACTCAAAAATCAATAGCATTCCTGTACAAACCTAGGAAATAATACCTTTACAATAGTATTAAGTAAGTGGATTCACTTTGTGATCATAATGTTAAGGGAAATAAATCAAACACACAAGTTTAAATAACACATTGCTTCTTTCATGTGAAAAACCCAAAGGATAAGCAAGAAGCAAGAGGATAGATAACAGGAAAGGAGCAGGGAAGGAGAAGAGGAAGGGGCTTTAAAGAACAGAATGGAAGTGAAAAGCTGAAAACAAAGCTTTTGTAAATGACAAGGGAAGAAGAGTTAAAAGGGAAGGGAAGGACAAGGGGAAAAAAGAATTAAGATATATTATGACATGTGCAAATTTCCTATGATGAATGTGGTCATTAAGTATAGCAAATATGTACTAATAAAAATGTAGGGGAAAGAGTTTACAAGAATAATAGCAAAAAATTTGCAAATATGGGAAAAGAATTCTAGCATACAGACAAGCAAGACATAGAAGTCCAAACAGCCATAAGCTGAGAAGAACTTCACAGCACATCATAGTCAAATCCCAGAAGTCCAACACAAGGACAGAATCTCAAAAGCTGTTACAAAAAGCACCAAGTCTCTTATAAAGATAAACTCATTAGAATTACAGAAAACTTCCCAACAGAAACTTTATGAACAGTAGAATGTAGAGTGAAGTGATTCAGGTCATAAAAGAAAACAAATTCCAATCCAGACTGATACATCCTGCAAAACTATCTTTCAACATTGATGGAGAAATAAGGGCTTGTTTGACTTTATTAGTTCATGAGTGTGGTACATGTTTACATTCCTTGTGAGAAGTTGGTACATGTGCAGAATACATTTTAATTCCTTCCTCCATCCCCTTCACTTCCTCCTACATCCATCCATTACTTGATCCCCTTTTTTAAAAATATATTTGTACTCCACAATGTTTACATTTCTTGTATAGAGTTGATACATGTATGTAACACATCCCAATTCTTTTTGTAAAATCCCTTATCCTTTCCCTTCCTCTCTCTTTCCTCGATTTCTTGATCCTCTTCATATTTGAGAATAACATATAATCCCTACTTCCTAAGAAATAAGACTTTCTATGACAAAAAGCACTTTAAGAAATTCATGACCACCAAACCAGCACTCCAAAAAATTCTCAAGGACACTCTAGAAAGAAACAATGAAGCCAACAATGCCAAATATTTAATGGAATGACTATACCAGGCAGAGCCAGCAGTTAAGTAGCAGAAAAATAAATCAGCAACAGGAAAATGATGCAATGAGAGGAATAAGTCAATGCATGTCAGCAATAATTCTAAATGTGAATGATTTCGGTTTCCCAAACAAAAGACATAGATTAGTTCAAAAAATGAAACCCAATGGTATACTGTATACAAGAAATACATACAATCCAAAAACCATTTCATAGCCTAAAATTCAAAGAATGGAAAACAACATTCCATGCACCTGGGGCCTGAAAATGAGCAGGAATAGCTATTCTGTAGTCAAACAAAATTGGCAGTAAGCCAAAACATCACAAGAGGCAAAGAAAGTTACTACATATTGGCTAAGGGAACAATCTGACAGGAAGAGATAAAGTTATAAACATATATGCACTGAACACTGGCTCACCTAACTTAATAAAACAAACACTTCTTGACATAAAAGATCACATAAAAATCAACACAGTTATAATAGGGAACCTCAAGACCTTACTGTCACAAATACATCAATTAGAGAAAAAAATCAACAAAGAAATATCAGAATTGAACCATACTTTGAAATAAATGGACTTAATAAATGTCTGCAGAGTGTTCAACCTAATAACAAAACACACATCTCAATAGTACACAAAACTTTCTGTAAAATAGGTAACATGTTAGTCGATAGGATGTACTTATTTAAACACAAAGGAATCAAAATTATCTCATACATGTTAACAGATCATAGCTTAATGAAACTAAAAATCAATGGTGAAAAATTCACAGAAATTTTGAGAACACCTGAAAATTAAAAGAAAATTCTCTTGAAGAAATCAAGAAAGAAACTAGATTTCCTAGAAACAAATAATGATAACAGTAAAACATAATAGAACTTATAAGACACAATGATGGTGCACAGCCTGTCTGGCAAGCACAAGGTCCTGAGTTCAATTCCCAAAACCAAAAAAGACACAATGAAGGAAGTCCCAAGATTAAAGCCTATATCTATGAGTACCCGTATCAGAAAAACAGAGAAAGCCTAATTGACTTAATGTTATACATCAAGGTCTTAGAAAAAACAGCAACAATATATGTCTAAAGATAGTATAAGGAAGAAAATTATAAAGGTCAGAGCAGAAATAAATGAAATTGAGATTAAAAAAACAATATAAATCAATTAATCAAAGAGTTGGTTCATTGAAAAAGTAAAAAAAATAGGCTCTACCTATTATCCAAAAAAGTAAAGATTCAAACCAGAACAATTAGAAATGAAAAAGAAAAATCATAACAGACACCACCAAAATTCAGAAAATAATTAGTAACTACTTTGAAAATCTGTTGGAGAATCCAGAAGAAATGGATAGATTCCTCGATACATATGAATTATCAAAACTAAACCAAGTAGATAAAAAAAATCCCTGAGTAATCAATAATAGTCAACAAAATTGAAGCATTACTAATAATTTTTTTTAAAACTCTACCAACTTAAAAAAAGGTTGGGACCCAATGAATTCACTCTTGATTTTTACAAGGAGTTCAGGGAAGATTTAACACTGACATTCCTCAGAGTTTTTAAAAAGTTGAAAGAGTTTCTCAAAGTCATTCTTGGATTCTAGCATTACCTGATTCTAAAACCAGATAGGGACCCAATTAAAAAGACAGAACTACAGACCAATCTATATAATGAACATAGACACAAAAAGCATCAACAAAATACTGGCAAGCAGAATGCAACAAAGTAAAAGAAACATCAGACATCAAGACAAAGTAAGTTTTATGCTAGGGATGCAAGAATGGCTTAATATATGCAAATCAATAAATGTAATATATCACATAAACAGAAGCTAGGACAAAAAAATCACATGGTCAGCTGAACAGATGCAGAAAAAACCTTTGACAAAATCTAATATCCATTCACACCAAAAACTTTGAAGAAGTATAGAAGGACCTTATCTCAATCTGATAAAAAGCATTGATGATAAACCAATGACCAACATCATATTAAATAGGAAAAAGCTGAAAACTATCTCTCTACAATCAGGAACAAGATAACAATTTCCATATCAACCATTCAATACAGTCCTTGAACATTAGTGCAATCAGGCATGAGAAAGAAATAAAACTGATAGGCATAGGACAGGAAGAATTTAATTGTCACTATTTTCAAATGTCAAGAGCATCTAAACAGAAGATGTGAAAAGTATCACCTGAAGAATCCTAGAATTAATAATCAAATATCAGGATTCAAAATCAACATACAGAAATCAAAAACATTCTTGTACACCAATAAGGAATTCATAGATAAAGAAACTAGTAAATCAATATTATGAAGAACATTATGAAGAATAATTAAATATTTAGGAATTAACTCAACCAAGGGATCAAAAGATCTCTACAATGAAAAATATGGTAGTCGAAAAAAAGAAGACTAGGGCGGACATCAAAAAGTGGAAATATATCCCCTTTTCCTGGGTAGGAAGATGAAATATTGTCAAAATGGGCATACTTCCAAAATTAATATATGGATTTCGCAGAATCCCAATAAAATACCAACAGCATTGTCACAAAACAAAGTGACTTAATGCTAAAATTTATATGGAACCAAAAGAGACCCAGAATAGCAAAAGTAATCCTAGACAACAAGAGCAAAGTAGGAAGCACAACAATACCAGATTTCAAGTGATATCACAATGTGACTGTGGTAAAAGCAGCATTGTACTAGTACAAAAACAGACATGGGGATCACTGGAACAAAATAGAGAATGAAGAAATAACACCAGGCACCTTCAGGTATCTGACCTATGACAAGGGGTCAAATACTTTTCTGGAGGAAAGATGAATTCTTTAATAAATGATGCTAAGAAAACTGGCTATCCACATGCAGAAGATTTTATTTAGACCCATATCTCTCACTACAAACTAAAATAAAATAAAAATAGATTAAATATGTAAATATTAAAGCAGAAACATCTGCTGGAAGACAAAATAGGTAAAACTCTGATGACCTAGCTATCTGCAAGAATTTTCTGAGCAGAACCCCAATTGCACAAGAAATGATATCAAGAAAGTCAACAAATTGGATTCTGTCAAAAAAAAAAAAACTGCACAGCAAAGGTATCAGTAAAGAGAGTGAAGAGACAACTGATAGAGATGGAAACAAAAATTTCCCAGCTATTCCCCAGAAAAAGGACTAATATCTAAAATGTATAATGATCTTAAAAATATGCCCCCCAAAATAAAAGACCCAATCAAAAACGGGCCCTTGAAATGAATAAACACTTCTAGGAAGTACAAATGGCCAATAAGTACATGAAAAGATGTTCATTATTGTTGAGCATTAGTGAAACGCAAATTCAAACAACTCAGAGTTTCCATCTTACTCTAGAAAATATGGCTACCATCAAACACTCAACAACAGCAACACATCTATTCTGTCAAGGTTGTGGAGAACACTTCTACATTGCTGGGGGAATGTAAACTAGTAGAACCACTATAAAAATCAGTATGAAGACATTTTTTAGAAAACTAAAAGTAGAAATTCCATTTAACCCACTGTTTCCTTTCTAGGTATATCTCCACAAGAGATAAAGACATCATAGTACAGTGATACATGCATACTCATGTTTATAGCACCACATCTTGGAAATGGCCTATATGTCCATCAGCAAATGAATGCACAAATTAAACAATGTATTTTTGCACAATGGAGAACTACTCTGTCAAACAAAGGACAAACTCAAGGTAGTTGTAAGAAAATGGATTCTCTTTGAAAGCTTAAGTGAAATAAATCAGGCACACAAACTTAAATATCAACATAGTTTCTCTTATATGAGAAATTCAAAGAAAATAAACAGCAAAATAAAATATAGGTAATAGGAAACAGCGAGACAAAAAAAATTTTTTTTTGTCTTTTTGAGACAGGGTCTCTCTATGAAGTTCAGACTGTCCTTGAGCTCCCTTTGTGGCCCAGGCTGGTCTCAGACTCACAACAATCCTCCTGCCTTGGCCTCCTAAGTGCTGGGATTACAGGTGTAAGCCACCACACCCAGCCAATTGGTAAATATATCAATAAATAATAGCACATTCAAAACATGGGTAATTACTCACCACTGAAAAGGAATGAACTATATATATGATACCTATAATAGCACACATGAATATCAGATACTCTATGCTAAATGAAATCAGTCACACAAAAACACTACATACACATATAAATATATAATACATATGTGTATGTATGTATGTATATGTATGAAACATTATATTGATAAACTCTATTGATTAGAGGAAGTTCTCTTGTAGCTAGAGCCAAGCACCTGGAGGAAGCAATCAGGTGTGAAAGGCTTTGAGGGAATCTTGGACAGTGATGAAAGTGTACCATGTCTTGTTTATGGCAGAGGTTTCACAGCTGTCAAGATTTGTCAAAAATTATAAACAGTTCACTTTAAGTGAGTAAATTTTATTATACACATCTCATACTTCAATAAACAAAGTAAAAAGTAGAAAAAGGTGAAATGATCTGAAAATAATTAGTCATAAGAGGCATTGACGTTAACCTCGTCCCACCCCCACTCCCACCTCCACAGCCACCCCTACCTCCATTATTTCTTTTCTCTGCTCTTTCTATACTTCTCTCCAGTCCTTACCCCATTCCTTTTATTTTTATTTCCATGATAAGTGATTAGCTGTGGAAATTATCTGGTAATTTCTAATCATAGAATGTGACTGCTACATGAATAGAAGCAGGACACCGCCTGTGTGCATGCCTGTGCTATGGAGCCTCTCGTGACTAGACAAGCAAAGCTCCATTGGAGCAGAAGGTGGCTGTGACAGAGCTATCATAACAGTGCTGCCAGAACCAAACTGATGCCCAATCACAGCAGCGCTATTCGTCCTTAAAGCTGACATATGTAATTTTTCATCCTTTCCATGGTCTCAATTTTACATTTCCATTTCATCATCCTTCTAATATATCTTTTCTTCATGAACTACCTAAATTCCTTTGGGGAAAAAAAGGAATACAAGTAAGGGAAGTAAAAAATACAGTTATGATGGTGCTTATGATAATGGGGTTATGTCTATATATGGAAAAGACTGTGGTGGTTTATTCTCCCTTATAATTCTTTTCCCAAAACACAGAGGTAATTAGTATTTCTCAGTGCCATGTGTAATGATCTGAAATTACAGGGAAAAAATGAAATGTTTCTCACATATAGGGAAGAAACAATCTACTGAACCTATTGCTGCACTTGTGAGAGCAGCACGTGAATCTCTAACATGAGGACTTTCCTGCTTCTCTTCAGGATTGATGATGTCCTACTGTGCAGGAAGTTTTCTGGTTGTCTTTCCAGATACACTCTGTAACCCCTAACTTTTCGGACTGCATAAATCTTCTTCTCTAGCATCTATGTTGAATTAACCTGTAGGAGGTACCAATTGGAGAGTAGAAAGAGAATGAAGTTGAGTCTTATTCCCCTGCCTGTCGTTATGCCAGTACACACATTTGAAAGAATTTTTCTTTCAAATGATACATTGAGGTCAGGTAGTTCCCTCCTCACCCTCTGTTGCAGTGATTAGCTTTGGTTTTCAGTAAGTGCTTCTCCTTCTTGCTTCTGCAGACCTAGATGTAGTAAAGACAGACCTCACAGAACTTCCCCATTCCTTTTTTTTCCTTCAATCCTACTGCAGTAGGTTGGAGGGTATCCCCCAAATAAATATGTCCATGTCCTAACCCCCATGACTTGTGAATGTGACCTTATTTGGAAAAAGGATCTTTGTAGATATAATTAAATAAAGAACCTTGAAATGGGGAGATAATTCTTTATTATCTGGGTGGACCCTGACTACAAGTGTCTTTATGAGGGAAAGGTAAGGGGAGATTTTACACTGATGGAAGAGAATAAGACATAGACAGAGGACAAGCTGATACGGAGTCAGAGGAATAGTGTCACAAGCCAGTGAATGACAACAGAACCAGAATCTGGTAGAGGAAATTAAAAAAATCCCCCTTCCCAGAATCTTCAGAGGGGACACAGCACAGCCAGTACTTTCGTTTCCAACTTCTGACTTTCCAAACAGTGAGAGAATGAATTTATCCTGTTTTAAAACATGAGGTTTGTGGCAATTTGTCACGGCAGCCTCAGGAAACAAATACAGCATACACCTGCCCATCCTTAAACTCTTACCTACTACATGGCATGCATGTGCCCCCACCAATCTCCTGCCAAGATCTGCTGGATAAGTATATTTGGTAATGATAAGTATCTCATAACTCTGAAAGCTATAAATATTCGGTGAAGTTATTTCTTCTGTAAAATAATTCCACAGTAAAAATTATAGTTTTTTAAAATTCTTTCTGAAAGTTCTTGTGCAGTGGAAGTTGATATATAGAAAAAACAACTTTCAGTTAGTTTCATGAATAATTATTTTTGTGTGTAATTTATAAAACTATGATCAAACCAAGAATAGAGTCTCTGGGGAGCCTTACTAAAACATTGCCTTTCAGAAAGTTCAGGCCAAAGGACAGCGGCATGAACATTGTTTGTAGACAGGGAGAACCATGAAACTGTTTAGATCAGTTAGTCAAAGAGGCTCAGAATAGCTCCGTGGGAAGCACTTATATTTAAGGTGCAAAAGGTTGGGGAAGAAGCAAAAAGTATTAAATCAGTGCAGAAGGCAAAGCAGGAGAATGAGAAGTTTCAAGGAACCTGAAAATATAATGTTTCTAAACAGGAAACTCAGAAGTTCAGAGGTATAAGTATAATGAAAGGTCATTAATTTGGGAACTTTTAGGAGAGTGCCTGGGACAAAAGCCAGATTGCAAGAGAAGGATCTGCTAACTGCTGATAAGTGTCTACTCCCCTGGGTTAACTTTTTCATACGTAAACAGCAAGTCTTTCAGAATTGTGACTCTTAAAACTAGCTATACTGTCTAATCCATGGGGGCGCTTTTACCATCAATTCTGAGGGCTCATCCCAGTCCAATCAAACCAGAATTTGGGGTAGTTGGAGTCCAGATAACACCACTGTTTAAAAGCTCCAAAATTCTTCTAACGAGGAACCACAAATGTGAATCACTGCTGTGGAAGGGTTTGCAAATTACAGTCTTGGGTCGAATTCAACCAGTTGACTGCTTTATAAATAAAGTTTATTGGGAAACAGCTACATCTGTTCATCGACAGCAGTATTGTCCATCATGGCTTTTATGCCCCAACGGCAGAGATGAGTAGTTGTGGTGAAGATTGCTAGCCTACAATAGCAAAAATATTAACCACCTTCCCCTTATTACAAATACTTTGCGGACCCTAGGTACAGAGCCATTTCTCACCCTTAGTACTTCTGACATTTTTTTATGGGGATTATTCTTTTTAATGAGAGCTATCCTGTACATTGTAGAAAGTTTACCAGTATCTTTGGCCTTTACCTACTAGATGCTAATAGTCCCATCTTTATACCTCTGCTCAACACCCAGCCATGATAATCAAATGCCAAATGTCCTATGGAGTATAAAATGACCTTGATTGAGAAACACACTACAGAGTGTCAAAGAATATACAGTTGGTGAATTTTGTGTTTCATTTTCTATATGTACAGTGTCAATGATCATTAACATTGAACTCAGGGCCAACAGCTCTATAACTCATGCTTGAACAGCATTTATGCAATACACAAATTGTCTCCATAATGTACAGTTACAGTCTAGTGTTTAGGAACTTTTGACAATATTTGTAAACTATGAATGAGATCATTTTAAAGTCACAAACAAAAACACAAAAGTGAAATAAAAAGGCAATAAGCACATTGCAAACAGGACATTGTTCACAGTATGACATGAAATAAGAAGGTGCAATATTTCCTTGTTCATTTTCAACTAAAAATGTGACAAGAGACTCTGCACATGTGTGCAAATGACCATTAAAGTACTATAAATGTTGATTTTGGAATTAAAAACTATTTAAGTGAACTAAATAATAATACTGAATGCATAACAGGTAAACACCAAACTATCAAAGTATAAGTTCTATATGGATAAGGACCATGCTTTGTTTATCTTTAAATCAAGGGTTTAAAATAATATATATATATATATTCTGAAGCATAATATATATAACAACTAAAACTAAGATCTATCTAAAACCATTTTGCAGTCAAGTTTGGATAGTATTTTCTATGGTGACTTCACACTGGTTTATATTTGTCTTAGCTACTTTCTCACCACTGGGACACAATAGTTGACACTTCAAATTCTTAAAGGAAGAGAGGCCTATTTTGGTTCATAGTTTTTAGAGAATTCAGTCCATAGTTGGTTGAAACAGCATGGTAGAAAAGTCTGGATGGAGGGTAGCTGATCCTGTCACAGTGATTAGGAAACAGATGACGAAGAGAAGAGCCTGAAGAGGAACTGTGCCTTCTTAGGTCATGCTCCACTACTGGCACAGCTGTGTCCAGTCCCCAACTCCCAAGAGCACAATGGTGCTGAATTCTGGCTGAGTATAGCGCCCCCATAATCTAATGGCCTTCCCAAAGCTTAACCTCTGAGTGCAAGAGCATACGGAGAGACATTTTGGATCTAAATCATAACAGTATTTTATATAAAATGCTTTTTGGAGGCTTCTGAATGCAGAGCCACATAAATCCCAGAGATATAGAATTTCGATTTCTTAGACATGTAGTGACCTTTCTTGAGAATTCTTTTGAGCTTCAAAGAACTATTTCCTTAATGTTTTCACAAGGATATTGTCCTTTAAAAAATTTTTTAAAATTATGTTTAATACTGATTATTTAATGTGACCACTTGGCTGTATTATCCCAGAAGGAACTCAACCATAATAGAATACTACTTCTCTCAAATTCATTATTTTATCATACATATTAATTTCTTGACTCATAGAAGTACTCAATAAATATCTGCCTGATGCAGTAATATTCAGAATAAGAATGTATTCCAAGCTTTTAACAGGACCATAATGTCCTTTTAAAACCAAGCAATTCTTCCATATAGCATGAAGAACATGGAGAATTTCCAATGACCTAATGATTTTTACTGGCTGCTCCATGCTTTGTGAAAAAGGCTGAAATTTAGCAACTAGCTAATCATATGTGGAGCGGACAGATGGAACTGTAAAGACAAGTAAATATAGTGATGAGTATGAAATTCAGACAATTCGCTGGTTCCTTACAGCTCAAGGAAGTTTGGAAAATGGATGCCCACTCATCTTGACCTATGCAAATTTGGTCATATTAGTCCAGTTCTGTATGTTTCAAGAAGAGTAGTAATTATCTCTGTGACTCTTGATGACAACTCACTGAACCGGAACATTCAGTTAATGACAAAACAGTGGTGCATTTGTTCAATAAAGAGTAAATTCTTCCTGTTTGCTTATAACCCAGAGTTCCTGTGGTGTCTGGAATTTTTATGAAGAATTCCTATTCTCTTGGCAATCATTTTCAAATATCACAATTTTTACTGATAGCCAATATTACTATGGTAATAACAACAATGAGACTTAGCTTTTTAAAATTAGTTAATAGCTAACATTAACCCCTTTCTTAATGATTTTATATGTAACTACACTTAATACAACAATTTATTATAAGTAGGAACAATTATATCCACCTCATCTTATAATGAATAAAATGAGATACACCATGGCCACACAGCAATTAAGATCTATGACTCAACAAAACAACAAAAAGGGTAACTGAGATGTGCTAGATGTGTTAATCAGCATGATTTCAATAATCATTTAACATGCATCAACAATCAGATTGTATATCTTAAATATACAAATTTTTATTTGCCCATTATATAATTATTTAAAAGTAAGTAATAAGGAAAAATGGAGAAAGAGTTCAAGCCTAAATCTAATTCTAGACTCCTACCTACCAAAAGACATCTATGTGTTCAATATCAAGAGACTGCTATAACTTCGTATGATCAGCAAACTTATCTTTTTCTGAACCTGCAGATATATTGACAACTCAGTGACATTTGTAAATCACGTATTGATAGAAAACTGGTAAAACAAAAAATTTCATTGTCCTTGAGGAGTTTGTAGATCTTTGCCAGAGCCTGGGAAAAGTTATCTTAATATTGGTTTTGTTTGACTTCACCTGATTATCTAATTTGGACATTTTATTATCTTCTTTCTCTTTTTTCATTAATGTCACTTATTTCAGAATTATTTATCGCATGCAAAATAAAATAAAATTCCGTATAGTGATTATGGTAATAGATCAGGAAATAGTAACCATTTTATGAAAATATGACCTAGCAGCCACAGGAGGTATGGTGACATGAATGGAGGAAAACAACTGTTTCAACTAAAACTACACATGAACTAAGATTATTAAAGGGCAGGAATAACTTCATACAGTGGCTGCCAGAGGAACCTAGAAAACACATTCTGTTTTGCTCATAACAAAATTAGTCATGTGCAGAAAGGTTAAATCTGAGAGACATTTCTTATCTAGCACTGTGGCCACATATCAGTTTTGGTGCCAAAACAGATAAGAGAAAACTGGAACAAAGATTGTTTGCATTCTTATTTATATTCTATAAGACAGAATTTTCTAAGAAAAAGAAATGAAAAAACGAGGCCTATGAGAATGTTGGTATCAGAGGAAAATGATTCATCTATTTTTCTAGGATAGATCTATTAAATAAACTAGCCCAAATGAAAGTGATGACAACATGATGCTTTGAGAAAGTACATCTCAACTTTTAAGGAAGATTCTCATGCAACACCAAAGGAGTGTTTGATTTGGGATTAGGGTTATATAGAAAGCATAAAAAGAGTGTTCATTGAGTATGAATTAAATAGGCACCTTTTCTTTTACTAATCTTTTCCTTTTAAGTCTCAAGATTTTTAGCTTACTGATACTTAAGAGAACTAAAATAAAAGTTGATATGAGGCAATTAACATAATAGCAAGTAGTGATTTTTTTCCTAGAGCAATCTGACCCGATTAAACAAAAATACAACCATATTTTGTGTGTAGAAGAGGATAGGGGAGTTTTCATAATTGTACACTTTAAATATAATCTAATCTCACTAAACAAGAATAAAATTATTTTGTGGGGAAATGAGGGAAGGCATACTGGTGTTTTCTCTCTTAACAAATCATATACTACCAAAAGTTTCTAAACATTAAACATATGTATTTGTACTTACAAAATTTGAGGGCTTCAGTGGGTAATATTTGCTATTGCTTCTGTTAATGTTATGACATTGGGCTAATATAACTGTTACAGGCAGCTGAATCAGTTAGAAATATTATAGGCAGTCAGACAGGGATGGGCGCTTGAAGAAGCCGGCACAGAGGACCAGATGTCTGATGACCTTGGAGGAGACATACACCTCTTGCTGTGGGCCAGATCTCAAAACAGAAGACACACACCTCTTGCTGTGGGCCAGATCTCAAAACAAATGCAAGCACACCCTTAAGTATAATCCTTAGGGATTAAATCTGGATCACCTTATGCCCACTTTGCAAATTCCCATTTTCCCCACCTTTGAGCCTTCTAATCTCAATCTCATGATTTTACTCTATAAAAGTCCCTGGAAAAGACAGAGTCTTGGGCAACCGGCTTGGGACTCCCTTCTGTCTCTCTTCAGACAGAAGCTTTCTCTCAATAAATATATTCTACTCTTCACCTCCATTGTTCATAAAATTCATTCTTCAATTTTAGCAAACACAAACTTGCGGACATAGTAGGTCGGGAGTCTCATTCCCTTATATTATAACTAAAGCCATACAGAATCTAAAATATGACTATTTGATTCCTACTTATCACTTTTTAAATTTTAAGTTCATGAATAATGTCTCCTATATGAGATACCAGGTTTTAAAAAAGACAAGGAGACTGTTCAACAATAGTACAAAAACTAAACTGAAAGTGTGGATAGTTTCAAAATGGGTTCCTTAGAAAAAGAGGGATACTCCCTCCTCCTGTATTTTGTTACAGATTCTCATCTCTTTGAGATGGTTTGGGTGTGGCCTTGACTAGAGGTAGGACGACAGACTAGAATAGGTGATCATACTCTGTCCCTGACTTACTGAGGACTCTACAGCTCTGGAAATGTTTGTACTTCGCCACAATGAAAGTGAATGAAGAAAAATCCTGAGTTTTTATTGAACCACCAGAGCCAGAAAAGTATACACATTCTTCATTCCTGTAGGTTTTTGTAACTGAACAATGCCTAGAATGTATGGATAGCCTTGTCTTACATAATCAATGTATTAATCATGGTTGTGCCAAGACGGATCTCAGAAATTATCCCGTTTTACAGGATATAGTACAGTAATCATCCTTAATTTCCTATTAACTTAATCTAAAGCTCTGTAAAACCTACACTGTTTTACCATGACTGATCATAATCGAATCTGGTTTGTTGGATCACTGTTTAGTATTGATAGATTTTATTCAAAGCTGTTATGATTGATAGTATCAAGTCTGACAGTATAGGCAACTGCACGTAAGATCCCCTAGAATATACACTATGGTTTGATTATTACCTGCCTTTGAAGTTTTATACTGTCTACAATGTTTTATTTTTACTAATATTGTTATTTACTGCTTTACTCAATTATACTGCCATATTCAATTATGCCTGATGATATAGATATTCTATTGAAGATAATAACAACACAGTAATCATTGTAGATCATCTTGTACTGTGGTTTTATACGACTTTTTTGGTTTCATGTTTTTATAGGAATTTGTTTTGTTTTGTCTTGGTAAGTTTTGTTTTTCCCTCTAATACAGAAAGGATGGAAATATATGTAGAGATTCATGCACGCGTAGCTGATTACACTCTCACTGTTTGACTATCTACTTTGTATGTTTTAATTTTGTAACTTGAACAACTATTTCTGAGGACAATATGTAATTTATCAACTAGTGATTTCTTATTGTTTATCTTTTTTTTTGGAAATTCTGTATTATCTCTACCCTTTACATGCTTTTGTTTCTCTTTAAATAAAAAATTAAAAAAAAAAGAAATTATCCAGTTTTAGATAGATCTGCATAGTGTGGGAGTAACTTCTCATTTTGAGAAATAAGAGATTCTATATTTAATCCTCTTGCTAAGAAAATAGTGACCTTCTGCTTTGTCTTTTTTGCTTGTCTATAAATCTGGTTATCTTCAAGTATGCTTATATCATTTAATTTTCATTGTTGCAATTAAGAATTTTTTAAAAATGATTATGCAGTAGCTAAGTTTATTATTGTAAAACTACAAAAATTATGACTATAAAAGCTATACAACAGGGAAAATATAATTGGAGTATTATATTTTTAAAAAGAAGAAACAAACGGGGGCTATAGTTCAGTGGTAGACTGTTTGCCTAGCATATGTGTTATGCTGAATTCAATCCCAGCACTGAGAAAGAAACAAAGAGAAAGGAAGAAAAGAAGGAAGGAGAAAGAACCTGAATGTATGCATTTCCTCTGATATAACTATTAAAAAAAACTGTGAATTAAGATGAAAAGACACCTATACCAGATGTGAATAGATAAAAACACAATGTCACACAAAATGTACATAAATATTCTTACTAACACCAAAATTAATTATAAAAGTAATTAACATCACTCATACCTTCTGTTTCTTCTTTGCTTAAGGCAAAGTCAGGCATAAGGCATTAAGCATAAATGCAATTCAAATCCTGACTTCTCCACTCTAAAACCTTGGCAAGATGTAACCCTACATAGTTGCTCTCATCTGCAAATGCAAAGACAATAAGTTAAACAGCATGGAAATTGTGAGGATTAAATGAGATAACATTTAGTAAGTGGCTGACATTGTATAACAGACATCAAGTATAAGGACACTTATAGAAACTACTGGAACTGGCTGTGTTTCAGACTGGATCCTGACAAGGCAGGGGTTTCCTGACCTAACCAACCTTTGCCAATTCTCTGTCAACATCAATTACTCAGGGCTTAGTAGGTAACTAAATAAGTAGATATCTCAACATTTACCAATCTAACCTTCCCACAAAACACCCACGAAGGGGTGTTAGACAATCATTTGAGCATATTAAAGACCAATTTCTCAAAGAATTGGAATATTGTAATGATTGCACAGCAGTAAATACCGCTGCCCTGTAATTACATTACCCAGGCATCTAACTTTCTTCCTTGTAGACATCAGGATGTAGGTACTGTTCTTAATGCTAGATTAGATTTCTTCCCCCACCCACCCCTGGCCAAACATGTTCCACATACAAAAATATCCCATCGAAAACATCTTGACAGCCCAGGATTGCTTGCATTTCATTATCATTGCTGTGTCGATCACAATATAGACCAAGCACAGAAAGTCCTGTCAAAGATGGGATGGTTTACAATCATTGCATTCTGCACTGTGCATGGAGGAAATGGAAACAATTGAGCTTAATATGAGATGGAATTTACTCCTCTAGACAGATTTACAGTCATGCTTATGTTCCAATATCCATTAGAGTAGAAAGGTTGCAAACATAAACATGTTCATGCAATCCTAGGAGCATAATGTGATGGAGAAAAATATCCTCAAAAAAGCAGGTGAACAGCTTAGCATCTAATTGAAGGCTACCCCACTAGGGTGAATTTTAGGTCTCCAGTGTTGTTCAGTATTTCTTGTCAGTGACAAAATGGAATTAGGAGAATTCTCAAATCTAGTATGATGGCAAATATGACAGGATTATTAACACTTAAAATATATAGAAAGGAAATCAAAGACACTCTTAGAGTTATGTTTAAAACAAATTATTTTAATAGGAAAATGTGAAGGCAACATTAACATGTGCCCTGAAAGTAAATCTCTACTTATATTATGAAAGAAATAGTGATCTAGATATAAACATGAATAAACAGGCTTGAGTTCATAATGAAACATGAGTAAAAGGATAACCCGACAGGGGATTTGTCTTGTTTCTTTTTATAATAATAGGACACAGTACTACCATAAATGAAGTCATTATAAAAATTTAGTGGAGCACATAGTGTACTGAGCATCAGGCAGCTTCTGACTAGCCTATTCAATTATATCACTATGTAGTAAATTACAGAAGACTGAGAAAATTCATCTCAACATAACAAAATATTTAAAAGAAGATGAAAGTCTCATGTTATTTAATCAATAGGAATACTGCCTCAGAGGTTATTTAAATCACAAAGTAGTAACCAAGCCTTATCCATGGTCCAGTGGGCAGTATGTGATTTCTTAATCTTGTAAATTTCACTATGAATACCTAGAAAGAAGGAAGGATTTCTTGACAACAAAAATGACTAAGTGATTTGAATACATTACAGAAAAAAAGGCATATGGTCCTATCATGTCTAAAGGTCAATAATAAATGAAAACATGAGTGCTAGTTTAATGCTAAGACCCAAGATGTTCAATCAAAGGATATCTCCAGGTTTGAGTCAAAGCTTGTATACTCTAAAAATTGTTACATAATTTCTACCTTCAGGTTACTGCTTTTTGTGTGTGTACCTGTTCTCCTCCTTAAACAGGATCATCCGTTCTCTTGATTTTTAACTTCAATTCCTATGTACTGTGCCTGACTTCCAAGTTTATCTCCATCTTTGATTCTTTCTCTTAACTTCAGACTCATGGACACAATAACCACTGACCGATGTTCATTGACATCTCAAAATCAGTTCCTATCAAAGAAATACTTTTGAACAAATGTTCATTTCTAAAGATACAAACAATGAGTAGATAAAAATTGTGACATATATGAATATTATAGCCATAAAAAACAAATGACTAAGACTACAATGTGCATAAGTCTCAGAAACATTATTCTAAATGACAAAAACAGATAAAAAGATTGTATGTTGTATAATTTCACTTGGTAAAAGCACAGAAAGCAAAGTTAGATTTTTGGTTGCCAGGGGAAAGGTAGAGAGGAAGATAAGGCATAACTGCTCAATGAAAAATTCTCTGGACATCCATGTGGCACACAATTTTTATCATGAGTAGGTAAAAGATTAAGTAAAAGGGGCCAGGGATATAGCTCAACAGCACAGTATGTGCCTGGAAAATACAAGATTATGAGTTCAATCCTCCAGTATCAAATAAATAAATAATAAAAGATTAAGACACTGTGATCATTTGACATTTTTATGTAGTTATTGTGTTAGTCAACCTCTAACTTGGCCCTCAATTATCCTCACATCCTGATAATCACTTTTTTGCTTAATCAGTTCCTTGCCACTCTATGACTAATAGAATTTGGCAGAATAGATGGTATGGCACTCATGAAACAAAGATGTAAAACACTGTTCTCTCTGGCTCTTGGAAGCGCGCTCTCTCTCTCTCTCTCCCTCCCACACACACACACAATCTCTCCCTCCCTCCCTCCCTCCCTCCTTCTTCCCTCTCTCCCTCTGTCCCCTGTCGGTGACCAGCTGCCTTATCATAAAGCAGTCCTATAGACAGAAGCTTACCCAGAGAACTGGAAACATCAGCAACACCATATGAGTGAGCTTGGAAGTATGTCCTCCAGCCCCAGTCAAACTTAAAGGTGACTATGGCTGGTTCTAGCTTAATATCAAGAGTCACTGGAACCAGAAAAAGTCAACAAGCCACACTCACATTCTTGACCCTCAGAAACCATGTGATACAATTAATGTTGTAACTTATAAATTTGGGGAGGAAATTGTGAAGTAGCAGTACATAACTAATTAGGATAAAAGCCACATGACTTAATCATAACCAAAAAGATCCCACCTCTTTATAATACCACAAATGGTACTAAGTTTTAACTCAGGGATTTTGGGAGACATTCAGACCATAGAAGCAGGTACTGTACTTGGAATTGTAATTCACAGTGAATTACTCATATTTCTGGAATCATATGCTTACCAACCCATACAATTTTTCATGGACTGATAATTTTGCCTCTCCTCTAGCTCTACCCCTATTCCATTCCAGCTGTATCCCTATTTACCAGGTAAATTCATTTGATTAAGTTTCAGAGAGGTTTGGATGAGTTGCCACAGGGAGGGGTACTCAATTCAACCTGGTGGCAGAGGAAGTCTGGATGGACCTTAATAAGAAAGAGTAAGTGTGAGCTAGCTAAAAAAAGGTGAAAATTGCTTGAGGCCAGTGGATCCAAAAAGACCAAAGATAGCTGGAGTTGTACAGTATAATGAAAGTTAGAAGTAGAAGGCATGGAAGAGAAGAAAGAAGGATAAGCTAAGAGGTAACAGAGTGGAAAGAAATGAATCTGGAAAATGGGAAGAGTTTGTTTTGGAATTGAGCATAAACCGTGGTAAGAGGTATAAATTAAGCAAGTATGAATTAAACTTGGGGGTGGTAATAGAAAATTATGAGAATTAAAAATTTTTCCAGTTAATTTGGATAAGGTTTTTTTTTAAAAAAAAAAATCATATTCCTAGGGTCTCAGGAAAATATCTAAAAGAATAAGACTAGAAGATTCATATATAATCTTTCTTGAAATAAAAAGTAATTTTGTATCTACCCTTTAGCATTGTTTCCCTATAAGTATTGCTTCCCTTTAGCTACATTTTTCTTTGTTTAATTTTCTAAAATCTCTAACATATACGCTAGTCACATTTTCATCTTACAAAAACTGTTGCCTTCCTAAGTGTTCACTACATGTATTATAGATATAACCTAGGTACAAAGTATGGGAGGGGCTGTTCACCAGGCAGTAATCTCCAAATTCTGCATGAGGTCTTTCTTGTGAATATAAATCCCACTGACAATTCACTGATGCTCTAGCAGGGGGGCTTTCATAGCAGAAGTTAGGTTTCGTTTTCTTGTTTTGTTTGGTTTTTGATACCGGGCATCGAACTTACAACCTTGCACTCCCCAGGCAGGCACACACCACTGAACTAAATCTCCCATCCAGCATAAGTTAGTTTTATCCATCAATTATTTCAATATTCTTAGGCAGATGGCATTAGAACAAAGGTACTAATTAAAATTAAATTTTTGATCCACTTCTGATAAATTCTGATAAAAAATGTTTACTTTTTGTTACAACCTGGTTATAGACTAGGTCAGAGCTCCTACATGGAGCAATTTATTTCTCAAGGTCTTCTGCAGGAACACAGCTCTTCACTTTTCATCCTATGTGAGGTTCTTTTAGTGGACCCATTCTTATTCATTGTGTCTCCCTGTAGGTAGTTTTCCCTAACCCATTTCTCATGATTAGTCTCCTCCTTTCTAATCTGTTGCTTTCTTTATAGAGTTTATCATGATTTATCACTGCTTTATCTCTGTCTCCTTTACTGGATCTGAAGGTTCATGAGAAGAGACACTAAATGTGTAGTATCCCAAATATCCAACGGGAGGGAGATGCTTCAAGGTTGCTGAAGTTGTGTATATGGGATAATTTACTCAGCAACTCATCCTCTCCTAGGGGTCATCTTGCCACAAAACAGTAAGAATGTTTTATGAGCCCCTCCACACTTGGTATAAATATAGACAGCACATTTTGAAGGATTTTAAACTTCTTTTGTAAAAAGTAAGCTGACCTGGGTTTCATAGAGTAATGGCTGGTTTAGTTGAAGAAAGAACCAAGAACCTGAGACAATCTTACAGTGCTACTAGTAAAAAAGCTATCAAAGACTGTTAAGATCTATTTTGTACAACAAAGCAGAGAAAAAGAGAGAGAGAGAAAGGGACAGAGGTGGTCCCATTGACCAAAGATAGGATCCTTTGAGTATCATTAAGAATAATGATTATAAAGGATTAAATCAATTGAAATATGTTATAATTCACAAGTTTAAAATGTTGCTTAAAATAGGGTACCTTTGGAGTTTCCTATGAAACTAACTCATTGTGAAAATTATCAAGTAAAGGAAAATATATTCTGCCTTTCCTATGCTAGCTATATATTTCAAGTTAACTAAAGAGTTGAAAAGAGAAAGTTTTATAAACTTTTGTTATTATTTTACAAATAACTTGTTTGTTAATGGGCTACTGATGAAACTGTGATGTCTGGAATTTCCTTTAAACTACTTCAGAAAAATGTGTGTGGGTGTAACAAAAACTGCAAATGTTTAATAAAGGTTGAGACTAAATGTTAGGAATAGACAGGTTATTATCCAGTTCTTTAGGTTTTTGTATTTACTTGAAAATCATCATGTTAAAATTAAAAGTTGATTTTTATTTTAAAATTATCTTAGTATGAAATGCAGCAAAATATGGACTGTTAAAAGAGAAACACTGAAATGTAGTCCTATGTATCTACAATCCAGGGTGCAATGTGAAGATTACCCTTTCTTTTAGTCTCCTTGGAACTCTCCCAAACCCCTTACCCTTCTTATCCCTCTCAAAGAACCACTATTGTAAATTTTTTTTTAAGAGCAGAAATGTTTACTGAGAGAAAGAAAGCTTCTGTCTGAGAGAGACAAAAGGGGTCCCGAGTGGGTTGCCAAAGATTTTGTCTTTTATCAGGATTTTTATAGGGTAAAACCATGAGGTGAGACAGGTCTAAAGTTGGGGAAAACTGGGAACTTGCAAGGCAGATGGGCATGAGATGGGACAGAGCTATGATCAACCAATAAGTTTAATTGTTCAGGTGCATTATTCTAAATTT
The DNA here is from genome assembly GCA_004027455.1 of Hydrochoerus hydrochaeris. Lineage (NCBI taxonomy): Eukaryota > Metazoa > Chordata > Mammalia > Rodentia > Hydrochaeridae > Hydrochoerus > Hydrochoerus hydrochaeris. The sequence continues at coordinate 110,773 of PVLA01005793.1, read as the reverse complement.
TGTGCTGTTATCCCCTTGTTTTTCTTTGTTTTCAAAAAATCATTCCTCTACATATTCTTACCAAATATACTACTGAGCTGTGATATTTTCTGGTTTTGAACTTCAAACAGATGAAATTATACTTATAAATTCCATTTGCCTGCTTCTTTAACATTAATTTTGGAATGTTCCATACTGATGTATTTAACTGTAATGGTTCATTTTGCTGCTGCAGTGTTCTATTGTGTGCACATACTGCAGTCTTTTTATCTAGTATGGTAAACATTTAACTTTTTTTTTTTTTTTTGGTGCTGGGGATCGAACTCACCACCTCGTGTTTGCCAAGCAGGCACTTAGGCTGCTGAGCTAAATCCCTGCCCTACTTATTTTTAATATATCACTAATATTACTGTGCATTTCTCCTGGGACATGTATAGAAGAATTTCTTTAAAATGTATACTGGATCCAAGATCTAGCTATTATAAATTGTGTTGCTCTAAACATGGGTATGCATGTATCCCTGTAATATGATGATTTTAACTCTTTTGGGAAGATCCTATAAGAGGGCCAGGGATTTAGCTCAGTGGCTCAAGAGCTTGCCTGCTAAGCACAAGGTCATGAGGTTGATCCCTGGTACAAACAAAACAAAATAAAAGATCCTAATGAGAAAGACAAAACACATTTAAATATACAAATAAAGAGCAAAATAGAAGAGTTATAAAAATTCAAATACTTCCCCAAATTACATTATTTCATTGTTTCAAAGGCATTTTTACATGCTAATTCATTTAATTTATACTACTCATTTATCTTAGATCATTGAAAAGAAAAGAAAATGTTGTAATCTGTTTATTTTTTGTAAGAATATTTTTGGTTTTTGTTTTGTAGTCTGAGTAATTACTTTGAAGATAATAATACACAATGTATAAACTAAGCTATTTTCTTATTATTTTGTTATGAAATTTTGTTTTGTTTGTCCATAAAATAAAAACACTGTATGTTGGTAACTGCATTGGTGTATATATGCAAGTAAAATCGAGTAATGCCAACCTACTGTGTATTTTAAAGTGATGGTTGTGCCAGTTATGCTTCTTATGGTAAGCAGTATTTTAGATAATTTCCCTTCTTCCACATCTTCACTTTTACTATTTTTCAAATTCTCGACATTTGCCAACCTATTGGTAATCGTGAAGAGGCATCTTATTTTAATTTGCATTTGTCTTACTACTTTCTAATGAGTGTTAGCATCTTTCATATGTTTTCTGGACATTTGTGCTTCTCCCCTTGTGAAATATACTTTCATTCATTCATTTATTCATAGGCTAACATGTTCTCCTTTTCTTACAAACCACAAGGAATTCTTTATGTATTCTGTATAGTAAACTTTTCTAGTTATTTATATTGCAATTATTTTGTAGCTTGTTTTTTCACTCTTTATAGAATCTATGAACTGTGGTTCTTAACTTTTATACGAGTAAATTTAATAACTTTGCACTCTTGCTTACCTTATTAAAGAAATCTTTTCCTATATAAGGGTAAAAAAACTATTTCTGTCTATTGTGTTCTGGTAACTTCGTAGTTTTGCTTTTCACATCTAGGTCTTTAAACCACATAAATTCTCTCCCTACTTTTGGTATTTGTGAGACTGGGCTTTGATTTCATTTTTTCCATATGGATTCCCAATGGACCCAGATTCATTTGTTGAAAAGTTCATTCTTTCTCCACTGCTCTGTAATAACAACTCAGTCATAAATCAAAAGTCTGTACAAGTGTGTCTCTACTTTTGGGTTCTCTAAAACAGGCTGAATTTTCATTATCCAGAAGAAAAAAAAACAGTAAGTAGAACAGTCTAAGTATGGCAATTTCCTGTGTCCCTTCGAACCTAGACCGATTGAGATTATTCTTAACTCACTTCTTTTCCTTTTGCCATTGCTCTGGACCATTATTCCCAATCTTCCTAGGTTCTTAAAATGTCAGTTAGTTCAGGTTACAACATTAAAGGGTCTCTGTTGAGGTTATATAAGGATTTTTAAAAAATACTTCTAGATAGATAGAATTCCAACCTTTAGTTTGACATTAACTCCAACAGTGCCCATAGAACAGCAGAAACTCAGCACAAACTAGTGTCCTTACAGGAACCCACCTGGGCTAATGAAGAAGTGCAGGGTTTGCTTTGTGGTATGTCCAGCGTGTTCTCCTATGAAGCACAGTTATTTTGTTTTTGTCAAAAAATGACATATAAATTTGTCTAACTCATATAAAGATGATAGGTTTCACTTTGCTGTTTTATTATTGTTTTAAAACATGTTACTAAACTTGTTTTAAAATGTTATCACATAAAGACGTGAGTGTTTAACAAATCATGTACTCCAGTTTATTTACCTTGTGCTGTGAAGAAGTGACTCTCAAGAAACTAAAATAACAAAATAATTAGGCCTATTTATAATAAATAAAAATTTTATTGCTTTTTATTAGCTGTGCAGTGACACCAGTTTAGAGATGCTTTCTTACCTATGGTATTGTACATTTTGGTATTCTCTCTCTTTTTGATCTAGAATATAAATGTCTGTTGCAGTCAAATTCATAGACCAATTAACTCCATTAAATTATATACATTTATGTAGTGAGCTGAACCCCTGCTCAGCTGAGGCTGTCTGGAGCTGTGACAATTAGGAAACTGAGAGAGGCAGAAAGAGAGACACTGATTTTATGTGTCACTGAAGAACACTGAAACAATATGCCAGAGTGACTTTCAAAATGGCCTTAAAATATTCCAAACTCAGGGAGTTTCCTTGCTCATGAGTGGGAGTTGACAGACTGTCTGGCGGCATTAGAAAGAGGCAGAGAAAAGCTGATGTCTATATTGTGTCCCCTAATAACATTCCGCTTCTTTGCAGTATGTCCCTCCCTGGGAAGGATCTGTCAATTTGTTGTGAGGGGTGTGTGTGTGTGTGTGTGTGTGTGCGTGTGTGTGTGCTCTGCCTCGGTACAGGGGGTATAATCTTACCTTTCACATCTGGGAAAACCAAGCCGAAAGACAATAACCCTTCCAAGGTCACCTAGAAAATTAAGTGTTGTGGCCCGGAGTAGGGAGGTGGGCGTGGGAAAAACAGAACCCAGGTGTCCCGACTCCAGCTTCTCGGCTGGGCATCAAATCATTTCCCTTCGCTTGTGAAAAATAAATAAATAAATAAATAAATAAATAAATAACATTGGGCGGGGATAGGGAGGTGAGGGGAAGTAAGAGATTAATCAGATTTCCTTTTTTCCCTTACGTCCCTTCCCCCTTACGAAGATAAAAACTCAGGAAAGCAAAAGCGGTCCCCTCTGGGTAGTTCTTAAACTGGGTCCTCCAAACCCACCCCCGCCATCCCACCCAGACACAAAGCGACCTGGGTTCCCGGAGCTCCCGCACATCCCACCACCAGCCTGGGAGGTGAGGAGTGGTTGAAACTCAGCCCTCACCTCCAGCGGGTCCCGGCTCGCCGGCGCCCAAGCCCCGCCCCGCCGCCCCTCCCCCACGGCCTCCGCGCGCCGGCCCCTCTCTCCTCTCCGCACCGGGCGCACCCACCCCAGATGCCGCCTGGCACCGAGCGCAGCCGCCGCCGTCGCCGCAGCACTTTGCACTGGTATTGATCACCTCCCGGCTCTGCTCAGCAGCGCGAGCGGAGCACGGTCAGCGCGCCCGAGCTTGGCAGCCCCGGCGCAGTCGGGCTCCGGGAGGAAACTCCTTGGGAGCGCCTTGTCCGGGGTGCCCTCTGCGCTCTGCAGTGTCTTTCTCTCTGCCTGGGAGGAGAAAGAGGGGGGTGGGGGGAGAGCAGGAGCAGGAGGAGCAGAGGAGCAGGAGGAGCAGAAGGAGGAGGAGGACGTCTGGTCCCCGCTGGGAGGTGGGGCAGCGGCTACAGCAGCCGCCGCCGCCGCCGCCGCCGCCGCCGCCGCCTCCGGAAAGGGAGAGGCAGGAGAGATCGAGACTTGGAAACCCCAAAGTGTCCGCGACCCTGCACGGCAGGCTCCCTTCCAGCTTCATGGGCAAAGTGTGGAAACAGCAGATGTACCCTCAGTACGCCACCTACTACTACCCCCAGTATCTGCAAGCCAAGGTAAAGGGGGCGCCAGGGGCCGGGCGGGGTGCGCGCGCGGCGACCCCCAGCCGCCCCCCGCGGAGTTGATGGAAGGTTGCTAACTATAGCGCCGGCCTGGGCAGCGGCCGCGCGGGCTGCGCGCGGGGCGGCGGCTTCCCGGGGAGCCGAAAGCGGGGATCGGGTTACAGAAAGCCGGGGGGGGGGGGGCGGCGGGTAGACAGGAAAGAGTCGCCCGTCCCTTCCTGGCCCGGGAGGCGGGGAGGGTCGCGGGCCGGAGCGGTTCCCCTCGGCGCGCGGCGGCCGGCGCCTGAGGCCCTCGGCGGACCCGCTGGTGGCCCGGCTGCCCGGTCGCTTCTCCAGGGCCTCGCCCTGCGGGCCCTAACTCCACGCTTCCTCCGAGTGGCTCGGAGCCTGCCGCCCCCGGGGTTCCCCTCTGTCCCCCGCGCTTGGACTGGGGGCTTTGGTGGGGGCGGCGGAACCTTTTCCTCCCCGCCTCGGGCCCTGCGCGCCCGCCCCTCGCCTCGATCTTTGCGTGGTGTGGCACTTCACCTGGTTACTGATTTCTACTTTTACGCTGGTGTTTTGGGTCGAAAAGTGGCCAAAGTTCACTCAGCATTCATTGAGGTCTCTTAATTTTCTCAGTAGCTTTTGCAGAGCAGGGACAATGAGCCGATTTAAGTGCGCAGAAAGAAGTGACTTTGTGTTTAGTAGCTCTTGTTTCTTTCTTTTTTCTTGTTTTTTAAAACTATTTTACGTGTTTACCACAGATCGATTTCCAGTGGTGCTTGCGCACACTGTTAGGTAATGAGAGCTGATGACATGTCATACAGATTGTGACTAGCTTTCTAGGGACTCCGGGTCCGTGTTTAGTAGGCCCATCTTATTTTCATCATAGAATGATGTCTCCTGAACTCTTTTTTGAAAATTATTTGGGACCAGGAAGAGTGGAAATTTTGCTGTTTTGGAAGCTTCTAACACAATTTGGCGGAAGTTGGCTGCACCGGCTGCTTTCAGCCTCTAAAGTCTAGCACAGCTCTTGCTGCCCTAATAAACCTCAAAAGAATCAGATATGGATGTAGTTTGACCTTTTGGTGGGGAGGTTGCAACCATGCTCAGTTTGTTGGCGTTTCTGGCCTGTGTTAAGAATCTCTGACTCAACTTTGATAAGCTTTGCATTCTTACAACGTGTGTGGTCCTTGTGTCATGTACCTACAACATAGCCCTGTCCATGTAGAAAGGACATTCATCAGCATCAAGTCCAGAAATTTCCTTAGCATGAAGGGCCTCATTTGTCCCTCTCTCCTAATTTTCGTCTTACCTCAGGTAACTGGAGAGCAGCAAGATGGTAGCCACAAGATACCTATTACTCATTTTTATGTGGGTCTCACATAATTGTTTTCTGGAACTTGGAAGACACTAGGTTTTTGCGAGCAACATTATAGTCGTTCAAAGAAATTTTGTAGTATAATCATTGTGCTACCTTTTAGATGTGTTATATATTTAATGCACTTGTTTAAATTATGCAGCATTGGGTGCCTAAAGGACAACGTATTCAACACTTAGCCCTATGAATAATAAATACATACACTCAGGTGAAGAAGAAAAAAAAAAGCTATGTTCTACAGGCACACTTACCTTAGTAATTTTTATGTACCATTAGTAAGTTAGAAACCAAGTACATAACATTTAATACAGCTAATGCAATGCCATTTGGCTTTTTTTGCCCTGTAAATAATTGAAGAGAGAGACAAATAGCAAGAGACTGCTCTAGTAATTAGGGTCAGATCCCAGAAAGCTTTAGGGCCCATTTTCTGAAAGTGTGCTTCCTGCATAAAGCATTTAATATTGATTTGTGTTACAGTAAATGATATTCTCAAAACATATTTTGCTGTTTCTGCTATGAAATCTGAAATCCTATTACCCTGAATCCCTTTGTTTAAGGAGAAAGTTACACATCCTCACTTGACCTATATAACATGATATTAAAGTTTGGTAATTAAATCTAAATTCCCTATTGTAAAAGTATCTTGATTATCTCAGAAAGAAGCATCTCTGAAAAATGAGTAATGACTAGATGTAGATTCTAGATAACCAGGGATTGAAACACATGGCCATTTTTTTCCCCTCTCCCTTACATATTTGTTGTTCATGTGGTAGGGTGAGTCATTATACTTCATTTGATTTGTGGTTAGTTTAGTAACAAGTGTTGCCTAACCTGCGTAAAAGAGTTAATAAACTCACTTAGAATCTTATCCACTATGATAATGCTCCTGTGTGTATGTGTGTGCACATCTGTGCCTGTGTGCCTGTGTGTGTGTGTGTGTGTGTGTCTTAACTTTCCTGAAGTATGGATAAAGAGCATCAGTGTTTAAAACACAGGTATGTGTTTACTGCTCCCAGTTGTTTTGAAACTTCTTTTTGGAAACTATCAAAAACAGAAATGGCACTGTCAATTAAAGTGATTTTAATTTGCTATCAAGAGATGTGATTTTCTTGAATTATGAAAGATTAAAACAATGTAATTTCTTTCATCAAAGAAATAGATGATGCCAATTAAAATTGTTAATACCAATTAGAACACCATTTGGAAAGGAGTTTGGTTACCATACTTTAAAAAGTTACCTATACTAAACTATTCTTGTGTTACTGACTCAATCAGATTGTTTTGGCAAATTTGTTTTGTATTTTTTTTCCCTCCATTAAGAACATATTAGTTACTTTCACATTTTTGAATAGCAACAACAAAAACCACTTAGGAGGCTGTATTATGAAGATGTTTGCAATATTTTGGAAAGAAAGGACATGTGTGTAACTTTTATAATAACAGTGCAGAGTATTGCATTTCAAGTGACCTGATTTTATATCTGTTGGTCTCTCTTCCTCTTTTCCTCCCTCCCTCTTCCTTTTCCTCCTTTTTTCTTTTTTGTTCTCTTTACCACTTGACACATTCATTCTGATATGTAGTTTCATGTAGCATTGTAAACAAACAGGCGTTGTTCTAAAGGATTTTCCCAATTTTAAAATGATTTGAGCTATATTGTTACAAGTTAAATTCAACTGCACAGAATAAAAAATTTGGATAACTAACATTTTAGCTTAAAGATTTACATGAACATATTTTCAACCAGTGGCAATAGAAATTTCGCTTATTATAAAGGCTACCTTTGAATAATGGCTTATTTCAAAGATATATTGTTGCCAGTGTATCTATGCAAATATTTAGAGGTATTGAAACATTTATTGTTTCTTTTGAAGAAAGAAAAAAAGAAAATTTTCTTTTCATGGCATCTAGATGCCAGGTACCAGCTAAAAGCTGTCTAATACATATGTTATTTCACAGTTATAAATTATATTTCTCTAAAATATAGAAAGTCTGACTGAGTTTTTTTGTATATAGCAGTGTTGCTTTCTAAAAATATGACATAGTAAGGAATTGTTTCTAAAACAAAATTTAGTTTTTATGCCAAAGTATATATCCAAACTTAGCTGTAAAATCTGAAAACTGATAATTTGAGACCTGAAATTGCTGTAATTTGGGATTCAGTTAATAAAGATCATTAAAAAGTGTTTCTGAATTAAATTTTTACACACATTTACCATTTTGTTGAATTTCTTGACTCTTCTTTAGTTGTAGCCAAAGGAATATTGTGTTTAACATTCTTTTTCTCTAAAAATTAAGAGCTACAATTTGATACATAAAGCTACCTACCGTGTGTAAGAAAGTAGATTGAAAGTACAAAGGCGTGAGATTTGGGATGCTTTGTGTTTTAAGATCTATGAGGCAAATACAGATTGCTTAAATGTATCAATTTAGAAATGCAGTATTTTGCACTGATAAATCCATTTCATTTCCTTAGTGGCATACTGTGATTATCTGCAAGTGGTAGTAGAAGACTCAAGGTCATGCAAATGTTAAAAATGAAAATAGGTTATAATTCTACATTGTAGCACTTTTTCTTTGCATAGCTTTTTATTAAAAAGATTTTCCACAATAGTGTTATTTTATGTATCATGTTTTCTTATTCCAGTCAACATTTAAGGTAGAGAGGGAACAAGAGAAAGCAAATGGGAGTAGGAAAGCCCATTATCTTTAGCCTTCAGTATTACTAGATTTATCTTACATTTTTGGTGATCTTGACTTTGGTGATATTGACTTTAAATTCGAATATGGGTAATTTCCATATAATACACTTTCAAGGAAAAAAATCTTAAAACTTTATTGATGTATTGCTGACTTTTTATTTTTGGTTTATTAAAACTTTAAAATTACTTCCACTTACTTAAAGACCAGTTTACATATACATTAGCTAGTGATGAAAGGATCTTTTCCCTTTTCTTTTTAATTAAAGAAGGAGTTGTCAAGGAAATCATTTGATTTTTTTTCCACGAGTGATTAACCAATAAGAATCATGTGAGAAAAATCCAGAATGGCTGATTAAGTATTCAGTAAAGACAACATGAACACTCATTCATTCTTTTTAAAAATGAAGGATTTCTTATTCAGTTTGTTTTCATTAGATACTGACTTAAGTAAAGTTTTTTTTCTCCAAACATTGTCTCATAGGGTCACTCTCAACCTCTCTAAAGAATATCAGTGTGTCCCTTGTTCTTTTCCTCTTTCCCAGAACAGTAGATGCTAAATAAATGATTGTCAGTAGGTAGTTATTATTCTAGAAAAAAATCCATGCAAAATTGCTTTAGACCAGAAAAATTTCATAGACCAAAATCTACAAATATAATGAACTAGCCCTATTTTTAATGAAATCTCAATATAGTTTGATTTTTGATTTATTTTATTCCTATATAATGAAAACTTTCAAATGTTTGTGGACAAAGATACCTGAAATGAACTGCATATTGATTGATCAATGCCTAATTTATGGAATCAGGAAAGGCTTTTTGACCAATTTTTATTAAAGAATATGGGTACCAGAGAAAAATCTCATTAAAGTATATTGATAGGGAAAGTACCACATACAATGGATTGGTAATTTCATCTTTCTATGCAGCCCATCCCTTTTGCCAACATTATACAGACATTTCCTGCTTAGTTTTCCTTTTAATATCTCAGACATGATAAAAAAATTATTCATTTAATTGATAGTGACTGACTGAAATGTAAACCATATTTGAGGTATTGATAAATTACAATTATTTCCTAGTTCCTGACTGTTGCATATGCCTAAAGTTGATGTTTGGCCATCCAGCTCTTTATGGGACAAACACAATTTTTATCTCATTCAATTGGGATACTATAGGGATAAGTATTATTATATCAAGTTCTCTCAAGAGGAAGCATTTTATCTAGTGTAAAATTAGCTTATTTTAAAGAAAACAATATTGAAATGTCATTTATTTAAATGCAGTGTCATAATGTTTGTTAGAAAAACAAGCCAAATATTCAAAAAATTGAGTATTGGATTTGAGAATGTTATGTGGGATGAATCTAAATGTTCTAATTTCTCTCTGTATCATTTTAGTAAATAAATGGTAAAACCAGTCTGTGCCTCACTAGAGCAGCCCTTGGAGGTTTTACCACCGAGAGTTTGATCAGTTAATAAACAGAAAAATCTTAGAACCATCAGACAGACATACAAATTTGAGCCCACACATATCTGATGATAGAAACTGAAGATCTCTTAATCCAATAGATATGAGAAGAAAAATACAAAGTGAATGACAGCTAAGCATATAACCAGCTAAACATACATCTTCTATAATCTAATTCTTTATTTGTTCTTAATGTATCTAGTCTCCTTAACATAATTATATGCATATTTTAATTTTTCAAGCAAGCACTGGAAAAATAAGCATGTCAGAATGACAAGAGAGAAACAAAGAAGAGTGCAAAATTGAGTGTCTAGACCTCCAAAGGGAACGAATGTACAATACTGAGCATTGTCGTTCTCTTTACATTGTCTTTTAGCTAATTCTTAAATGAATGCATTTGTCAGTTTAGAAGAATAAGAGTGAGTGAAGACTTTAGAAGAATAAGAGTGAGTGAAGTGAGGACTATGAAAATCTGGATTCTATAAGATACTGCATGCTAGTATGAACAGTTAAGTTGCTTATAAGTCTAGCATTATAAATATGTAAAATCATTGTCTGGTGAATGATTTCCTACATTGGCTATAATGTTTGTATATTCTAGGATTAGGTTATTTTTTAAGCTGGTAGTTTATTGGAAAATTGCTGAGGCTCATGAAAGGCTATTTGCAAATCAATTGCGTTTACTGAGTGACCTGAGTATATTATTTAGCACTTGACTTTGGGAAAGGTTACCTGGTAGAGTATCTGGTCACTCTTTTCCATCAACTCACACATTACCAGAATAGAACCGTGCAGAATGTAAGAGAAGAATAGTTGCAAAACACTATGCGTAGAAGGCAACATGCAGCCAAGGAGTGATGGAGAATGTACTGAGATATATATAGGATTAAAAATGCCATATATTTTGTGAGGTAAAAAAGTAAGGTGCTGATAAAAGATACAACAAACCTAGACATTTTAGAAAGAAATTGGGCTTTAAATGAATGAAAATTTCTTGAGTTGGTAATCTGCATTGTTTTGGTTTTGGGCTTTATAATTCTCTTGAGAGTACTTAAAATTTTAAAAGTATCATATTTGAACTTTAACTTCTTCCCCTTAAAATTTCATATTCAATACTTTTTTTCTACATTATTTCTAGTTTGCATGCTTACAAATGTGCTGTTAAGTCAGTCTATTAGTGTTGCGGTGGGCTGATAAGACAATCCTTAAATGATGACATAATGGTATATAGAAATGTTACTTTTATCATTTTAAGCCATTTGATTTTGCTTTATTTGTCATTTTGGTTTTTGAGACAGGGTCTTGCTGTGTAGTTCAGGCTGTCCTCAAACTCATGGCAGTCCTCCTGTCTCAGCCTCCCAAATGTGAGGATTACAGGTTTGAGCCACCACGCCCAGCTCCATTTTGAACCATTTGAAATGATGCTTATTTTTCCTAACTCATTAGCCTTGCTTATGGCAAAGGAAAAACAAAATAAATTTGGAGTTTTAAATGTTTCTAATTAGACCATTGCCTACAGTCTAAACACTGATGATCTCTAATGTGAGCTGGCTTTTTTTCAAGAATAGATTTTAAAAATTGTTCTTGATGGTTGTGGACATCTCTTTATCTGCCATTATCTAACTTTTATTCTTTCAAAAGCAGCTGTTATTCACCTCTGCAAATGGGACCAAGTGCTTTAGGAGTCATATTGTCCTTTGCTTGGCCTCAGCATTTATCCCTCTGGCTGCCCTCTGAATGTGTGCTATGCAGTTGGGCTTCTGGGTCCCAGACAAACAGTGACTTCAGGGAAAGCTTTGTGAAACTAAATGAGATCATTTCGTAGATGTCATAAAGACTTTTAACCAGCCTGGGAGGGAAAATGCATCGTTTTCCCAGCTCTGCAAGTGTGGGCCCATTTCACAAAATACCAGTTGTGTTTTTCTATGAGTTGAGAAATTGAATATTTGGAATAGCAGAATTTGATGGCTACCACTGTAGGATACTGCACTCTTATCCTGAGGGTTTTTTTTTTGGGGGGGGGGGGAATCAAAGTTGCCAAAAATGAGGATTTTTTTTAAAATCATAAACATACATTTCTATTGACCTCAAATAACATTGTACCATTGATCTTGTTAAAAACTTTTAATCATGATGATTTTGAATTAGAGCTGAGAGTATATGTGAGATCCTCTAAACTCTCCTTTACTTAGAATTACAAGGAAATATTGTCATAGTTTATATATAATAAGGTCTCAGGTAAAATATTTGGTCATGTAGAAAAGAAAATTTTATAATACCATCAATTTTACTTTTATCTTCTCAACAACTTGAATTCATAACAATTTGAATTCATAAAAACCTTTTGACAAATGTAGATGTTTATGAATAGAAAAATTTACCAGAAAAAAATTACTGTTGAGCCATTTACTGAAATACTTCTAAAGCCCTTTCTGTTTCACAATGCACAGCCCTGATTAATTGCATTGTATTTTTAAAAAGTTTTTCTAACCTTAATTTCTTTTTAGGTTGTATTCCATTGAATCTTTTACACAATGATGTTTTTAAAAATAGCTGATAGAATTGGCTATTTTTCTTGTTCTGTATGTGACTTGTCAATGATTTGATATAAAATAAGTTTTATTTTACATAATACACTTGTCAATTGGTTATTTATAACTTGAAACTCATTTCATATATTGTTATACTTAGATCCCCAGCCAATCCATAAAAGCCTGTAAAAGTAATTCACTTTATAATTGACATATAGCTTTATATTAGCCCTTTCTAAAACCCAATCACCTATGAGATGTGTGTTGGAGAATGAGGTGGGTACCAGAGTTGGAATTCCAGGAGTCAACTTTTACCATTTTAGAGGAGTAGAAAGATAGTGCCTCTGTCCAGTAGTTAATGAGAGCTTTGAACTTTTAGACCTGGGGTTTCCAGAAACAAGTGAGGTATGGTTCATGACGTCTGAAGAGTCAGGGATTTGCAAAACCAGCTGTTGGTGTGGAGGCTTCCAGCTGAGATAGATCCTAGACAACATCACTTCTAGATTAGCTCTGTTTACCTGTTTACATTTCTTGTGCTGGCTTGGAGGATAATCTCTTTCCCACAATACAAACAAAACGAAATTTCCTTTCTCAGCTCACTACTGGCCAGATTATTAAAACCGTCACAACTTTTCTTTACTCTTCTCTGACCCTCAGTCAAGCAAGCAGATATCTCTTGCAGTTGGCAACAAGAAAGAAACAAAACAGCAAAATCAAAAACCTCCAGTTCTGGCACTTAACTTCTTTTCATCTAATCTATTGATGGTTCATAACTCCTAGAGAACCTATACCTTCTGGAGAATAGAATGATGGCGTATATTTCCCTTCACGTCAGATTTTTACCTAGAATCAACCTGTGGGGCACAGATTAAGAACTCTCCCCTGGAAGAAAGACAAAGTCTGAACCAGCCTATGCCGAAAAGGCTCTTGTGGTAATTAGTTTCTGGACTGTGGCTCAGCCCATGCTAGGGTGAAGAGCTAGACAAAGCCAAAGGGGCTGTGAAATGGGATGAGTGGGAGTGAAGTTCAAGGCCTTGTCCAGAAAGGGTTGGATACTCTCAAAGCATTTTCTTCCTGTTTCTTTCCTCTTCTGACCCCCAGCTTCTCCTCTGACACTGAAAAAGTGAGCCACTTGGGACTTACTGCTGACCACTAACAGGTGGTAAGAACTTGCTAAGTACAATTGCCCCTCTGAATCAGATTTACTCTTTTGATTCCTTATTCAATTTTATATGGAAATTTAAAAGAAAATTTTATTTGGAAATGTATAAGTGTGTTATAGAAGCACAGACATGATGTAATACTTTGAATAAGAGCATGTAATTAGCATAATAGAAACAATTTTGATGACATGTGTATTTCTAATGAGATTGTAACTTAAATATGACATAGTCAAATGATATGCTGTTTACTTTTTTTCCTTGCATTATACTAAGTGTTTAAAAATCACATAAAATCATTTTCCTACTTCTTGAATATTTAAAGTATTCCGTGTGTAAAAATTAATCAAAAAAGGGTTATTTTTAATTTGCAAAAGACTAGAAAAGATGTTTCCTACTTGGTTATAGTTTCTCAGATTTAAAGTTTTTGTAAGAAAAATCTTAAATCAATTTCTATTGTTCTTTTAAGAATAGATTTTTTTTTATACAAATAGGATTGAAAATGATAGTGGGTGATATCTAGCACTTTTCTCTTCCCCTCTGTCTCTGTCACAGAATTCAAATCCATGTTTCAGCAGTACAGGATGTTCTTCAGTGCACATCCTTTGAGCCTGCAGAATTTGATTGACGATAGCACGTTCTGATAAGTGCCCTGTGCTAGTGATCTGTGTGTCTGGCCCTAGTGAACATCTGCTTCTTAGGGTGCCAAACAGCACCTTTCTTTATTTCGTCTTCCTCCGCCTCTTTGATTTGAATCTTGTTAGAACCCTGCAAAAATGGGGTTGGTTTTTGTTTGTTTTTCAGTATGCAAATGTCTCCTTTCCCTTTTGGGAAAAAGAAAAGCTAGATATTTTAAATATGAATGAATGCACTGGGAATTGAAAACTGCAGGAAACCACAGCTATAGTTCTTTTTCAGACATGTATGAAAATCTACTATATGATCTCTACTTGAGATCATATAGATGGAACTAGCAGGTGTCATACTATCTCTGGGAGGGTGCAAATATGTAGTTAAGCCATAGTTTGCAGGACCATCAAGCACAGTGAGATAACTTTAGTTTGTCATTTAAAATTTGCACTGAGGTAGAATATGCACACAATATCTTATATGGAGAGATTGATACTCATGTAACAACAACCCAAATAAGTGACCTTGTAACATTTCCAGTCTAGAAAGCATTCTCATTTGTACCCTTCAAAGTAGTTACTAGTCTGACTTCTATCTTTGTAAATTGGTTTAAAATTTCATAAAAATGAAATAATATGTATCCTTTTGTGTCTAGGTCTTCAGTGCATTGTTTAGGATTGGTTCATTCTTGTTTTTATTTATGCACCATTTTTTAATGCTATGCAATATTCTATCACATAATATACAATAATTTGTTCAATGATTAATGATCATTTGAATTACTCCAGTTTGGGGCTTTTTTTGATAAAACTTCAATAATTATTCTTGTTCATAATCATATGTTCAACATACAGACATATTCCTAAGAACAGAATTTGTAGATCATCTGATAAGTGTATGCTGAGTTTTGATAGATACTGCCTGTTTTTTGCTCCTGCCAGCAAAGCATAAAATAATCTAATTGCTCTGTATCTTTATTAATACTTGGTGTTATCAGACTTTTAATTTTAGACCTCTGGTGGCATCTCATGACTTTAGTTTGCAATTTTCCTAATAATTAATGATGTTAAGCTCCCCCTCTTTTTTTGAGATAAAGTCTTACCATGTAGTTCAGACATTGGACCTCTAGCTCCTGGATTCAAGCAACCTCAGCTGGGACTAACTTGTAGCTGGGACTAAAAGTACACATCACAGTGTTCAGCTTACTTTTCATATATTTATTGGCCAGTTGATAGTCTCTTTTGTGAAATCTGTTTCAATTTTTTTGCTGATTTTAAAAAACAACAGGGCCAGGGGTATAGCTCAGTGGCACAGTACCTGCCTGGCAAGCACAAGGTCTTTAGTTCAATTCTCAGTACCAAAATAAAATGAAAAAAAATAAAATAAAACAATTCAACTCTTTGATCACTTTTTAAATTGAGTTATCTTTTTCACTGATATGTGGGTTTTAAATCTAGTCTGGATGCTCTCCTTCATTAGGCATATATATGAGGATGTCTCGATTTTTAATTTTTGCTGTTACTATCTGATTGGTATAGTTCAATAAATAGAAGTTATTTATTTTAGTGAAGTCCAATTTGTCAGTTTTTTATGTCACTTTTTTTGTGTCTGCAAAGGAAATCTTTGCGTACTTTATGGTTATGAAGATAGTTTCTTATGTTTTCTGCTAGAAGCTGTACTTTCTCTTTAACATTTAGGTCTGTAATCCATTTTTGATTAATTTTTGTGTTTCATGTGGATAGGTCAGGATTTCTCCCTATATGATATTTAATTTATTAAATATACACTTTCCCTTTTTGAACTTCAGCATTGCATTTATCGTGTATTGAATGACCACCTTTGTGTAGTTCTTTGTGTGGGTTTTTATTTTGTTCCTTAAGTATAGCTTTCTGCCTATACTGCAATGTCTCAACTACTGTAGCAATGTGAGTATATTCTTTAAAGTGGTATTAACTGGTTAGGTCTTTCCTTATTTTTCCTTATAAATTTCTTTATAAATTTTAGTATCAGCTTATCAATATCCATGAAAAAATAACTTCTAGGATATTATTGGAATGATAGTAAATGTATAGAAAAGTTTTGGAAGAATTGATGTCTTAACACTGATGAGTGTTCCAAACTCTAAACGTGGTGTCTTATTTATTTATGAACTTACCACTTTTAAGTAATTAATAATAAACACAAATATAGCTGATTATTTCTTTAAGATCTATATAGTATGATGGTTAGCATAGACTGAAGAAAGTAATTCCTTTGAAGGGAAGAATACTTATTTTCAGAGATCAAAATTAACTTTGAAAAGCAATTTGGCCCTTAAACTTACCATTAAAGAACAGATGATGTTCTTTTTGATTTTTCTGGAATGCATCTCAAAATGTAACTATTTCTGTTATACTCTTTATTGTTTTTTGATGCTTATTTGATATGATGACTTGTTGCCCTGTGTTATATATTTGTTAACATTAATTGATTTGAACTAGCTGTATTTAAAGAATTTTCTGACTTTTTAATATGCCTCTGATATTGTAAAAACAAAGACCAGGAATTTCTATTTAGATGCTAACATCTAAGCAATAGACCATGCTGCTCTCTGAGCACCAGTTCTTTCAAAACTTTTCTTAGATGTTCCAAAGGCATATATATATAATTTTTCAGGCTTTATATTTAAGGTTTTAAGCTTTGATTATTGCCATATTCAGCCAGCCAAAAACAACAGCATAGAATCTTCAAAACTTATTGGTTCTGGCTAAGTTAGCATAGGTTGAGTAGACAGTTGGATTGATGACTTTTTAAGTTAGTTTCATCTCTAAATTTTATAATTCTGGAAATTTATAACAAGAATCACAGAATGTTAGAATTGGAAGGAACTTTAAGATTATTTGGCCCAAGCTTTCCTTTGACAGATGAGGAAGGATATCCAGAATCAAAAATCAGAGGTCTAGAGAGGCAGAGAGGGAGGAAAGTGGCCAGGATAGGAAGGCCCTCAGCAAATCTGATCAAGTAGATGAAGTGTCTGCTCAGTGCCTAAATGGTTTTGTTGTTGTAGTTGACCTGCTTACAACAGGTTGGTGATAGCAAGATAGAGGAAAGCTTATCAAGGATAAAAGGAAGAATGCAGAGGAAGAAAGGATACCACTTGTGAGCTTCAGCAATCACCTCAGGAAGCTGATTACAGAATTGGATTGGGTGCCAATGGGATCAGTGTCAACAGGAATGAGTAGTGGGCACTCTGACATCATCCTGTAAGGAGGGCTGGCTAGATGTCTGCACTTAGCGCTAACATAGTCGCTTCTCCTGGTGCACAGTAGCCATGTCCCAGCTGGTTCATGCTCATGTTTCTGACCTGCTGCAGACTGCTTGGTAGCCCATTTTCCCGATGCTGCACATTCTTCTGGCTCCTGGCTTATTTGTGGCCTTGTTTTGTTACTGAATTTACTACATACCTAGGGGGCTTTGTTTTCACAGCCCAAGATCTGAGACCCAAGATTTCCCATGTTTTCTGTTCACACCAGCAAGATAGACTTCATTTTTGCTAGACTTTCTCTATTCTGTTATCACTAACTTGCTGTAACCAGGTCAGTAACAATAATAAAACCATTGAGGCTCTAACTAGACATTTCCTCTACTTGTTGAAGTCATCTCTCTTGTTCACCAACCTGATGGAAACACCTTATTCCTAAACCAACCAGCACATACTAGATTCTGGTGTTTTCCTGAGATGTGTAAAGATGGTTGGCAGGTTGGCAGCCTTCAACACTCACCATTTGGTTAGGCTACAAGATCTCTGTTGGAATCAATTATGTAGATAACCCTGCAGTACACAGTAGGAGTCATCCACAAGCCCATTGTGCCGTTTGGGCATAGTTTTCCCCTCATGCTGTTTGCGTCATATACCAGCTAAGTATACCACCTGAAAATGCCTCAAGTGGCTCTGTGCCATGCATTTGGGAAATCAAATGCAAAATAGTTTGGGATGTATTAAGCAAATAAGAGAGAATGATTTTTCCACAACTTACAGGAAGATTCCCTGATGAAAATGTTCCTTAGTTGATTTGCACATTTCAAAGATTATCACAGGTCACTAGCTCTTTGACAGAAAGTATAATTTAAAGTTAAGTCATCAGGAATCATGGCTTATTAAAGGTTAATTAGACATTAAGAAAAATAGTTTGTGAAATAATTTCTTAAGTCAATTGGAAAGAATGAGATTATTTTATTATATTTGTTTTCTATCTAACTCCTTAGGATTGCATGATTGAGTAAAAGCAAGTAAAACTGTGACTAGCTTTGTTGATTGTTTTTATTTATTTCTCTCTATTTTTTGTGTTTATTGTTTTGATTGGTTCAAACCATTCTTTGCCCCCTTGGAACATGTGTGACCATAACCAGGAAATTCTCAGAACTGTGGTATACACAGGAAGAACTGTCAGAAAGTACTATTGTATAATTTAAAACTGTATTATCTGTAAGCAAACCGGGTTGTGTGTGGGCCATTATTACTTGGCAAGGGTTATAGTCAAGGTGATTTCCAGTGAGGTAGTTATGTTTAAGGAATGAAGAGAGATGTACTCTTGTAGATAAGAGGTACCTTTACTTACAGAGCAGTTGAATTCTTAGTTTAGATGATTCTGATGAATGGGATTGAGGGAAATCATCTTAAATGACATGTCGAGCCAAAACATTGTGCTGTTAATAATATTCACATGTAAGTAAATTGTTCTGAATCTTTCCTGAAACACAGCGAATAGCCCTGTATTTGAATTAACTTTACTTATTTAATTTTCAGCTGTGAAAGATAGGCATGATTGACACCTCAGAATCAGGCACATTATTTGTCTAAGTTAAAAATGTTTAAGAAGAAAATTAGTCAGAAATTCAAGGTTTAAGAAGGTAGAGGTTCAAAAAAGCAGAGAGGAATTATACAGGTCATTTTCTTTTTGATCCAAGTTTACTTTCTAAACTTAAGTGTTTCTGGTTTTATTATTTTTCATCTAACTTTCTCAACATATTATGAAGCTTTCTGGCACAGTTTACTCATGTTTTTAAGAATTTGCAGGCACATTGAAGAGTATATATCCAGTTCTGTGTCAACATACTGCTCACTCTTGAGTAATCTGTAAAATGTCATTCTTAAAACACTTTAAAAATGGAAACATCCAAGTTTACTAATTTGATTTTCTTTTTCATATTGTATTTTAACTTTCATTTAGTGGCACTTCATTTAGACTGTACTGTGTAATAAATTTACAGTTAATGTTGGAAAAGACTGAGAAAGTCAGAAAATATATAGCAAAAGCACAGCATGAAGTTACATATATACTTAATAAGATTTTAATGTAGCATTTTGTTAAATATATTGTATACACATATGTCTCCTTAAGAATATGTGGAGTTTTTGTTTTGTTTTGTTTTGGTGGTGCTATTGGGAATTGAACTCAACACCTTTGTGTTAAGCTACATTCCCAACCCTCTTTTAGTTTATAAATTTGAGACAGTCTCACTAAATTACCCAAGCCATACTTCAGTTTACAGCCCTTTGTCTTAGTCTTCCAGTGTGTTAGGATTATAGGTGTGTGACAACACACTCAGTTGAATGTAAGACTTTTAAAGAAAATATATTTTAAAAGTTTTGTGTATACTACAATTCTTTGTACGTAGTAGATAGGAAATCCATCTTTTGTTGACTTATCATGATAAAGAGAAAAAAAAGTTTTTGGCTTCAGGTGCATGCATGATTAGAGTAAAAATGAGCTTTTAGTGTCAATTAAGTAGTGTTCTTAATCTCAAATTTTTCTATTTGACTTGATCATAGTAACCTCAAAAGTGATCACTACTATTAAACTAGTTTGTTATTGTCACATAAGCACTTTTTGAAGTACAAGAAAAGCATATTCAATGATTTTAAGTTAAATACAGTTTTCCAGGACATAGCATAACCACCACCCTGTCCTTCCCTAGGATATCACAATCCATTGTGGCTACTCAAGTTGCTTATACAAATGGATAGTATTTGCATATAACATATGCACATCCTCCCATATACTTTAAGTGATCTCTGATTACTTATAATATGTAATATAACGTAAATGATATGTAAGTAGTTGTTATACTGCATTGTTTTCTAATTTATTTTTCATTGTTTTATTGTTATGCTGGTTTTTTTCCCAAATATTTTCCATCATGGTTAGCTGAATCTGAAGATATAGATTCCTTAGATACATAAGGTCAATTACATAGTGAATATAATGCCTACAGAAATAAAAAACCAACAACAAAAATGGAAATTTCTACTCTATTAGTATAATTTTTAAAGTAATATTACAAGCTGGGTGTGGTGGCTCACTCCTATAATCCCAGCACTCAGGGAGGCTGAGGCAGGAGGATCCTTGCAAGTTCGAGACCAGCCTGGGCTACAAAGTGAGCTCAAGGCCAGTCTGAACTGCATAGCAAGACCCTGTCTCAAAAAGACAAAAAAAACAAAAAACAAAAAACAAAAAAACCTAAAGTAATATTACAGGGCATTATTAGTGAAAAAAAACATTTAAATTTTAAACAGAAAAAAATAAAAAGCTAAATTTCTCAAGTTGATATTTCTTAGGATTAGCTATAGATTTCTACAGGCCTATATCTGTGGACTAGAAAGAATAAGTGATTTTATGAGTCATGATTTCCATAGAAAATGTATGACATGGTGATTCTTGGCTTTGAAAGAATGCTTACTAACAGGAGTATCTGTATACTTATAAAGAAAGACAAGGACATATTCTGAGGCCAGGAAAAAAGGGACCTTTTTACTATGCAGAGCCAGTGGAGCAAACAGTGGAGACAATTACCAGGCCTGGAGGAGTGGCCTGTGAGGAAGGGGACCAGCTAAAAGGAGCAACCAAGTTTTGAACCACATGGACTCAGTATTCTCTCCCATTGTCAGATTTGCTAGGACCGCCAAATGGAGCCTGGTGGAGACTGGAGGGAGGAGACCCTAGTGATGCAGGCATGGTTGATCAGCAATCCAGGGAAGAATGGAGTGGAGAAATGGAGAGACAAATAGGGTCAGGAAAAGGTCATCATTGAATCAGTGAATGCTTACTACTTTTTTTCTAATGGGTAGCTTTGTTTCTTCTTTTTAATTAATGATACTGCTTACTACTTTCTTAAAAATTTGCTATTATTAATCAAATGAGAGAGGTAAACAATATTTAGTGAGTATCTACTATGTGCAAAGTACTCAGCAGGCTTGTTCTTTCAATAGTGGATAACTTTCTAGTGGATAACTTTCTAAGAAAATTGGTTGTAAATGGAATTGAACCTTTCTTCCCATAATAAATGTCTAAAACAACCAAATAAATTTTTTTATTTTTTCTTTTGTACCAAGGATCAGACTCATGACCTCACACCACTGAGCTAAATCCCTGGCCAACCAAATAAGTTTTGACAAAAATAGTTGATATTTAGTACTTGGAGGTGATATAAATTATCCCAAAGTCTCTTACTTCAAGTGAATTTGGGAAGCTTGCTGTCTAAAGCAATCCTAAAGCACAGTTCTATCAGTAGAACTGTCTGTGATAATGGGAAAAAGTTCTATATCTGCACTTTCTGGTGTTGTAGTCGCTGACTTCTTGGGACTATTAAGCATTTACAGTTTGACAAGTTCGATTGAGGGACTGAATTTTTAATGTTATTTTATTTTAATATTTTTTTTTTTTAATCGGTACTTGGGATCGAACTCATGACCACGCACTTGCAAGGCAGGTGCTTATGCTACTGAGCTAAATCTCCAGCCCTGAATTTTTAATGTTTAATCACATGTGACTAGAGGTCTTGCATTGGACAGTGCACTACTATAAACTTAAGCAAATATGCACCCCCTAGATTTAATTTTCTATTAATCTATTTTGGTATAAGAAGTTGCATCCTGTGTTTTCAGATTTTTAGATTGCTGGTCCCATACAATCAAACCTTGCAAATACACATTGTCAGTATGTAAAGGGGAGAGAAGTGAAAAAATCACTAAGGTGAGAAGATTCTAAGGTTTTGGCTGATTAAAATAAACCAAAAATATGAGATCCATTTTATGTTGTGTGTACTTTAGCTAGGTAAGTTATATATTTATTTAGGCTGAATTATAGTTGAATATAGTCTACTATATCCAGGTTTGTTATCATTATCAAGGCTGCTTTTATTGTAAAACACCATCAAGTTTTTTTTAAATATAATGTAAATTTATAAAGATGCTTTTCTATGATGTAATTACTCTGAATATTTGATCTTTACTTAGCACACTAGTTGCTTCCATGTATTGGCAATTGGTTGCAAAGATCTTCAAAGAATGAAGATAAATCTACTATGTGCACAACTAGAAGAAAATACTATAGATTGGCTATTAAAGGTATATTCACTTTCTCGTCAAGCTTTCGATATTTAGCGGCTTTCTCTTGTTTTTCTTTGACCATAAACCTGATGTAGCTCTAAAATATAATAACATTTCTTTAAATATGAATGGAGGGTTTCTTGTTTGTTTATTTATTTATTTATTTATTTATTTATTTATTGGTACCAGGAATTGAACTCGGGACCTCATGCTTGCCAGACAGGCACTGTAATGCTGAGCTATATCTCCAGTCCCTTCTTGTCTCTTTTAATAATACTGTTTGTCTTCTTTTAATTTGTCTTCACAAAACTGTTTTAAGTTCGAAGTAGGAAAATACTTGAAGTTCACTTGAGGTTCATAAATATTGAATAAGGAGAAATATTATTATACCATAAATAGGACATATTATCTGCAGTGCACCTGAAAATACTTGCAAGACATTAAGTTGGTGAATGTTTGTCTCCTGGTTGTCTTTCTCTACCCCAGGCCTACCCTTTACCTATCTTTCCATATTAGGCTTTATTTGATTTGTCTTTAATAGAGTGTAAGAATTATAGCAGAATTAGGCATAGTGGCACACATCCACAATTCCAGCACTTTGGGAGGCTAAGGCAGGTAGATCACAAGTTCAAACCCAGTCTGGGCAATTTAGTGAGACCCTGTCAGAAAAGAATGGAAGGATGGAAGGAAAAATGAAGGAAAGGAAAAAAAATGAAAGGGAAGGGAAGGGAAGGGAAGACATGGGAATATAGCTCAATGTGAAGACACAGGATCAAGGTTCAAGCCCCATTCCTTTAAAAAAAAAAAAAAAAGAAGAAAAATTTTATCTGAGATTTTTCCTTTTGAAAATGTTTTTTCTTGCAACACTCAAAAACTTTTTCTTTATTGTGATAGAATAAAAAATTTACCATTTAAACCATTTTTTAAATCACCTTTTTTTCTATTTTATTTTGTATTGATATGTTTGCAGTACATTCATCAATGACATTAAATACATTTACACTGTTGTGCAACTATCACCCCTCAAGAATATTTTGTAATCTGTAACATTGGGAGGTGATGTCTCTAATTTCATGGAGACTTTTTTTCCCTTCCAAAAAGAACAACAAAATTCCCTGAGTTCTCTTCATAGCAGTCAAGAAACATCTGCTAAACTCCTATCAAATGACATTTTAAAATAGTATTAAATTAGCAAAGCCATTGCAAGCACATTCATCAGTTAGCACAAAAAGAACTTGTTGGAAATAACTTTTTAAGTGAAAATGTCACTTTAGGAAGATAGTACTACTTTACTTATTTCCATTTCTCTTTTGAAAGAATGTTGTCAGAAACTCAACGGACATGATAGGCCAATAATAGGGTGAGCTGAAACAAGATTGTGGTGGTAATGTATGGGATATGGCACACTTGTGACTTACCTTCCTTCAATGTATCTTTCAAGTTGGTTTAATAATAGCCAGATTTAAGATTATTTTCTTCACAGAATTGTTTTGAGACAATAATAACACAACAGTGAAATTTAAAACTTCTTTTTATGTGTGATAAAACATATAATTAACTTACATGTTTTATGAAAATATAAGATAAAACCACTTTTTTCTGTAATGAGTTCATCTTAGCTGTTACCATGGTTATGAGGCAAACACTAATACAACCAAAGGGGTATCCAATTTTTTTCTCGCATAAATTGTGCTTACAATTTTTTCTAGGACCTTTAAAACTTAGTTATCTGAGTAGAGAAAAAAAAAAAAGCTCAAGCAATAGAAGAGACATAGTTTTTGAATATAAAAAGAGTTGAGGGGGTAGAAATTTGTTTTGCTCAGAAAAAGTTTTCAGAGCAGACTGTTCTGGTATTTTATACCAATTATATGCAGCTATTGCTTTGAATAATTTTGCTGCCCTGCTGAGATTTCCCTTTTACAAATCCTGGAGCAATTATAAGATGGAAGTCTGGAATGTATAAACAATGTCTTTTGAACAGTAAATGAACCTCCTTCTTAAAAAACTCAAGAGTAGGAATGTACTACCTTTTATCTTACAGTTTTTGCCTTTTCTCCTTAATCAAAGCACAGAAACTAATGTCTACTTTAAGAGCATACAGAAACACAAACTTTTGGCTAAAAATACTTTAAATAATAAATTCCATCAAATTAGCAAAATCTCTCTCTTGCTAGAACATAATAACTGGTGTACTTAATACTTACTCAGTACAGCTATTAATAATATATCCTTATCATATTCTATCCTATTTCTAACCTTACCATGAGAATCTGTAGTAGATTACCTTTTTCCGTAGCTCTGAAATACAACACTACACCCAATGAGGGTTCTTGAGGGAAAAAAAAAATGACAGTCTTAGAGCATAACATTAGGCTGAGTTTCCAAATGCCAACTTGTTTCATGTGACAAAGAAATCTGCACTAATCACAGCAAACAATATATAAAACCTTAAAGAAAGTCAACTGTCATTTGGAGTTAACTGTAAAAAAGCCTGAATTCCATTATTTTGCTGAATTTATAGACCTCATGCAATGTTTACAGTCAGGTTTGGAGAGTTGCTTGGTATTGGAATATATACAATTAAACAACATAGTTGATTGACCTTTTATATGAGCGCTGCCAAAACACCACTGTTATACTCACTTGATAGCCATTCTTAGAACTCTTAAACAGAAATGGAGAACATTCATTTGTAATTTTAAGTGTGTGTGACATTTTATTTTATTCACATAAACCCTCATGGAAACTAAAGATAGCAATAATACCGGGATTACTGAATGAGAATTGTTTCTGTTACTGTCAAAGAATGGAATACTATGGGGTGGGGTTTATGTGCAACTTAGCCTAAGCACTCAGCTCTCAGGACTTTTATTTAAACTTTGCAAACAAAGGAGATTCTGTTTAAATTAACTACAAAATGAATTTTATTTGTTTGAAAATTTAATACAAAATGTGCTTCCTGATTCCTTCTTTCAGAGGTTTTCTAAAAATAATAAATGTGAAGTGACAATAGAATATTACAGATTAAAATGAAGCAAAACACAGGCTAAATCTTCAATCCATGGCATGTTTTGTTGAAGTTAAGTTAGCCCACCTTAATAGTAGTTATAGCTAGACTGGAAACAATTTTTCAGTATTGATGGCAACACAAGAGGGAACAATGTATGACTGAAGCAATTTTTGTGGGGAAAAGTGAAAATATTTAAGAGATTGATTTATAGTTCTGTCAGTCAGAAATATAAATATATATTTTAATATACATATTGGGTTTTCTCTAAAGTATTTTTTCCTGTCAGTTTCTCAGGGATGTTAGGCTTTGTAATTCTGAAAAATGGCTTATATTGACACTGACATAAAGCATAAAGGCATGACTCAATACCAGGAAGCAGGATTTGAGTTTAATTTAGGACCCTGGAGCTAGTAACTCCAGCTGTTTTTGCCTCCAATTTCTAGTCTGTTGTCTGGAGTTAGGGAATTTTTTAAGCATTTTAAATAAGGAGATTTGAGTGCCAAATACAAAGTTCACTTGTTATATGGAGAAGAAAAGACAACTTGATACACTATATGGAAGATTTGTATCCTATTTGAATGATTGTCAGAGTCCCTCTATTAGAAATTTAACTAAAATGTAGTTTTTCAATACAAAGTGAAATATTTGACTCCCTCCAACCCTGGCCTGAAACTTGTGGTAACAATCCTTCAAAACACACAACTTTGCTCTTTCCTATCTCAGATAGTTTAAACTTCCTCACTTCTCAGAATACTTAGTAAGCCACAAACAACTTATCACCAGAATATATCAAGGGTTACAATGAGTTAGACCAGAGCATCTCCTAGACATTTTGTCTCTATCTCTGGACTGAAAGAGGAAACTTCTGGAGTTGGAAGAGATCTGACTTTGGAGTTGTTAATTGTAATAGATAAGCCGATTAGTCCAAATATCCCTTAAATGCACAGTGGGTCAGTTATATGTATATGAATGTGACCAGGCCATTCTTGGACCTGTTTATGTTCAGAACACAGAACAATGTAATCTACACACATTTGTCTATTATCACTTGTTTTTTTTTTCCAAGAAAATAAGTATTTCGGACATCTTCCTCTATTCTTAATTTTTCTATAACTTGAGAATTGAGTTGAATTATGATTTTATAAACTTGAAAACTATCTCGTTTAAGTTAATACTTTTTTCAGATTGAAGAGCCCAAATTCTATACTTGCATAAAAGTCTCCGTTCTTTGAATCCTTTCAGTTCTCCATTTTGTTGTTTTCAAGGGACAATAACTATAGCATTCTAAAGTGAGAAGTTGAGATATATTTGAATCTTGTACATGGTGGTTTATTTTCTAATTTTATTTGGAAATAAAACTGAAGTAACTTTCCTCTGATAGGCAGCATTTGTTGCTATCTTGAGTTACCGGTTCACACTGGACTGCTGTTACCTTTCAGGAACAATCCAGAGTGACTCCCAACTATGGCTTCTGTTGTCACTGATAGTTTGTGGATATGTTAGTCTCTGTCACTTTTGTGACCCAAGGTCCCACAGTTCCTTTCCATTAGCTCACTATGTTAGTGTGATGAAAAGATACAGATCTACAGATTCCAGGGTGGCTTTCCAGTGCGTCACAACAAATTTCAGATTAAGTATGGATATGTCTGAGAGGCCGTTTGTGGAATTGAAGCTAAGAATTACATTAGGATTTTTAAGTTGGTATCTTGTTTAATTACCTTACATAACAGGTTAATTGCCAGATAATCTCAAGAGGGATGTGGAGATTCCAAAGCTCATGTGTCTGTTCTGAGAGACACTGCAGTACGACCCAAGAGAGAAATAAAATATAGATAACAGATGTTAACAAAGTAACATCTGGGATATCAGTTATATCAGGAGAGATATCTACAGAAAAACTGGACAAACAGACCTCACTATTGTCCAGGGCAGATCAAAAAAAGTTCTGTGGATGAGTCATTATTTGCGGTCAGTCTTGAAAGAAAACATGATGAGTGGTGTTGGTTTGGGGGTGAGGGCAGGAGCAGACTGGGCATGATATGTGTCTCAGACTACTCAGGCTGCCACAGTAAAATAACACAGACTGGGTGGCTTCAACAACAGAAATTATTTCCTTTCAGTTTGAGGTTTAGAAATCCAAGCTTGAGGTGTTTGTAAGGCTGACTTCTGGTAAGGCCAAACTCTTCTGGGGTTTAGGGTTTCAACATACACATTATGGGGGTGACACATTCCATTTGTAACAATTTGTTTGTAATGGACAATAGGAGCAATGAGAATATAGTCTGCCAGCCAGGTAGGAACACTAGGCAAGTACAGGTGTTTCTGTGTGGCCTTTGGGCAATGTGGAGCTATTTATTCAAAGTTTTACACTGAGGAATGACAACATTTCAAGATTATGTAGTGAACACATGAAGAATGGATTGGAAGGGAAGGCAACTCTAGGTGTATGAAGGCTTTATTTGTATGTATTTTAGAGAGAATTTTCTGAATAACTTGTCAAAGATGCTTTGAAAATTCCTAAAGTACAGTTGTTATGGGTTACATCTAGATGCCCTCCTGAAGCCTCACATCATTATAAATGGGGCTTTGGGAAGATGATTGGATGGTAGCAGCTCATATCTGACTTTCTACTGGGAGACTGGGCCTGATCAAAAGGTATGGCTCCTGTGGGTGTGGCCTACAGGGCTATGCTCTCTCTCCCTTTCCAGCCCCTTTCTTCTGTTCTGCTTCCTGTCTCCCTGCCATTAGCAGCTCCCCTCTGCCATGCCCCTCTGCTAACCTACCTTAGAGTTAGCCCACTGTGGACTGAAACAAGAGCCAGAAATAAATGTCATTGTCTTTAAATTGTGGGTGTAGGGTATTGTGCCTCAGTGACAAGAAAATGACTAAGACACTTCAAATAAAATTAGTATTAAGTAGCTCTTTTCATTACAAGCCACAAACATATTTGAGTACAAAATGAAATGTGCCTTAGATGGTGTGGTAGGCAGGTATTTTAATCTTCTGTTGCTGTAATAGAAATCCTGAGACTGGATGACTGATAGAACATAGAGGTATATTTGACTTCTAAAGTGTGGGAAGTGCCAGAGCATGCACAGATATATGCTTGGCTTCTGGTGAAGGTCTTGTGCTCCTTCAACCCATGGCAGAAAGCAGAAGGAAAGCAGGTACAACTGTTAGAGAAGAAAGAGCTCCACCTCCCATGGTAGCTAACCCATTCTCAAGAGAGACATTAATTATGAAGGCTCTGCCCCTTAAACATCTCGCTGTACTCCCCACCTTCTAAATATGGCCACCCTGGTGACTAAGGCTCACTATGAGCTTTGGTAGCAACAAACCATATAAATGAGTATAAAAGAGAACCAAAATGATTAAACACTTTGTTATTACTTAAATTTGGAATCCTACTTTTTAAGACTTCACTTTGTAAATCTATCCTGCAAGGCTATAGGAATTTATGGCCAGGTATAGACTATGAGATAATTAGAATTCATTGTAGTAAGGAACATTATTATTTGCAACAATAACAATGCTAGTAAAGATGATGTTAAAGTGAATACTAAATATTTACGTGTGACATGCAATGTATTAAGGAGTTTTTATGCAAGCAGCTCACTATATAATGTTAAAATATACCATTAAGTATGAATGTCTTTCCTATTACATTAAAACAAGGAAGAGAAGAGCAAATTGAGGTGGCTGACAAATGGAATAAATTTAATCTATAAATACTGTCCCTTTCTATAATCAGAAAAATGTGTATGTACTGTGCACTGTGGGAAATGAATAGTTATACTGCTCTATACTAATATTTGAAAATTGTTAACTAAGATATGCTAGAAAGCAAAAATAAGTTAGGTTTATAATAAAATATTTGAGAAGTATAATATGGAGGTATTCCAAGCAGCTTGGATTATATATTTTATATCTACACATGCATAGTGCCCTACATCTCTGCATTGTCTTGACCCTGGAATACCATACTCAATGAAAACCTTAAATTATCACTAATTGGCTTGCCTATGCAAGCTAAGATTTCTGTATTAGGAATCTTCTTTATCATTTTAACCTTTAGAACTTTATAACCCTTCTACTCCTCCCATTTTTTATTGTCTATTGGCTCTAAGGTAAACTTTTTGTCTGCCTTAGTGTTTTTGAAATCTGTTAATCACTTGCAGTGTTACATTCCAGAGCGTTTGTGTGCGTCTTATAATTACATATTGTATAATAACTGTGGCACTGCCACAGAATAATCTCTGAGTTGGTCTGCAAAATAATTCTGAGCTGGTCTGCTTATGTGTGAGTTGATCATAGGGATACCACTAAGGTTGAGGGAAACTGAGTTTGAGTATAAATGCTGAAACTAATGACTTTGTGATAAAAATAATCTCCAGGGTAGTGGTACCAAAATGAGCAACTAGAAGCCTCTGAGTGGGGATTCTGGGAGTACTGTCCGGGTGTGAAGAGACTGGAACTTCCATAGAAGCAATGCATTTTGAAAATGAGTAGAAGCTCTCAAATCCCAGAGTTGCCTATTGAGGGCATAGAGTGCAGCACCTTTGGTGGGTGCAGTTCAGATAAACCTGCAGTCATGGGTCTAGGGGCAGCAAGATCCACAGAGGTAAGAAATGACCAATGAGAAGCTCTGGGTTCTGCTTTTCTGCAGGCATAAGAGGACAATGGGTTAAGGTAGAAAGTGAAGGTAAACTTGGAAAAGAGACTGCAAATGTCACGAGGGAATAATCTAATGTGGCAACATGAGTCAGATCATATGGAATTGAGAGTGTATACCTGTAATATGCTTTATTCGTATGTAGTCCCCCATGTTCTGTGTTTTTAAAAAGTTACTAAATCTATCATGTTGTGCATTTCAAATGACTTCTGAAATTAAGGGGTGCTGAAGAACCCAATGGAAATCAGGTCATTGTAAGAAAGCTACAAAGGCATGACTGCAAGTGCCTCTGGTTTTGAAGGATAAACATGTATTCCTTTATATGATGGTGTATTAGTTACTTCCCATCACTGAGAAAAATATCGAATAACCCAAATTTAGAGGAAGGATTTGTTTTGGCTCATGGTTTTCAGAGGATTCATTTCATGGTTGGTTGGCTCCAAGGCAGAAATGGCATAGCAGACTGGCCTGGCGAAGTAAAACTCACCCCAAGGTGGACAGGAAGCAGAGCAGGGGAAGGGTACTGAGAGGTAAAACGTGAGGCAGCAGACATACATCCCCAAGGCCACTCTTCCACAACCCACACAGATACACCCTTAGTGGTTCTCAAAGCCAATCAGAATGAAACTCCACCCTAACCTGTAGAGATGGCAACAGAACATTCCCCGAGGAATGATACTTAAGACTGTGTGTGTAAGTGTGCCCTGAAGATGGGTGTTGGCCGAAGTGTATGTAATGATATTAACCTGATAAATACTAATTCTGTCATGGGTAAAGCCAGCAGTAATATTAACAAATTTTTTTTCTTCAGTGAAGTATTATTAAACTTTTTTATGCAAGAGTTCAAATCTTTCCTGAATCAGAAATTAGTTGTTCACTTTTTAAAGCTGAATTAACGAATAAAATTTGCCCTAATGATGCCTTACATTATAGTTTTTTTTAAAGCTTTAAAGAAGTTCCTTCCAATGTCCATGCTCCAAATAAAAGTTAATTATACTTACTTAAGCCCTGTATTTCCTCCAAACAATGAGATTGCATACCTCACAAGGTGTATTAGTGTTATTTTGAGTGAAACTACTCAAAGTAACCAGCAGGTATTTTGTATTTGTTGTTAAAACTGGAGGATTGAAAATAAGTTTACTTCTACTGAAGCTGACTTTTGATACATATTTTTTCAATGTTAGATCATAAAAAGCCAATCCAGGGTTGAGGCAGAAGATATTTACCTATCTAACTGTTTTATAGCAGTACTATAACCATATCGACAAAACAATCCAGAATGAAATCAGATAGAAGCATGACTCTCATCCCACAGTAATTGTTTGTAAGCCACTTGTGAGCAGGGGTCTTGCCATCAATTGCTTTGAAACCTCCATTACTCACACAGCAAATACATACTAATATACCCTTGTTGAGTGACCCAGACCTGTGCATAATACCACCTTATACTGTTCAGAAAACAGGTACTGCATTTCTCTAGTTCTAATGTAAAATCCCACCCCCACCCCACACTTTAATATCCCTGAAATTGAGGTGCAATTTAGATGGCATATTTGAGCTCTCCTACTGAAGACTTGTGATCTGTTGTTTGCCTGGGACAGCCACCTGAGGACATGACCAATCTGAGACCACTTGAAATGAAATTCTGTGTTCAAAGTTTTCTTATGTTACACTGGTTGTATAGGTGCAGAACCAGGTAGTAGTTTTAAGTTTTCAGGGGAGAATTTTCTTTTCAGGTGTTAAAGTTGAAACATGCATGTATCTTTGTTGTCTCCTTCAGAATGTTAAGTATATTTCTTATTTATCCTACCCGGAAAATGTGACCCTTTGGTATCTCAGCTTTCTGTAGCAATCTTCTGTCAGATTCCTCATTTGGAGCACTGTAAAATATACTGGTGATAAAAAGAATAATGTTGTATGACCATTGATGGCATTTTAGATTTGATGAAATACAGTAAGTACTTGTTTGGATCGGCACTATCCATCTGATCTGTGTGGTTTACAAATCTAGACAAGCTCTGCTTTGTTGGTTGCTAGTGGGATCAGAAAACCTACTTTGTAGAGAAGATGGTTATATAGTGCCTTTATGGATTTGAAATTACATGTAAGTCTAGGTAATATTGTCTTAGCAGTTTTATTTCTGCTAAACCTGTTTGGAGTTTAAGCAGCAGAATCTACTGTACATCCTTTTTGTGTCTAAGACTGACTTTGGGGTGGTTGCCAAGTGCTAAGATTGAGAACCTGAGCAACATCCAGTGTCTCCCCTTGGTTCTCACTAAATACCCTTTCTTTTCCTTTATAACAAGCTTCTGCTTTGCATACCTTATGGTGAACTGTGACCCTTTTGTATCCTCTTAACAATTAGTCCATCTTTTAAATGCCATCTTGCCCATCTTTTTGATACCTTGTGTGAACTAGAACTTCATAAGACTAAAATTTTATCCCAAATTTGGGATGGCTTTCTATGCATTTCTCTCCTTCTGGAGCACAGCCAACACTTTTATACTCTGTGTCTCTTCTTTGCGAAAAGAGATGGGAGGAAGAGAATTAACATTCATTTATTACGTGGTATTGTCAGATGTTTTATGAAATTATTTCCTTCTCACAACTGCTTGTGGCAGATAATTCTTATTCTCTCATTGTACAAGAGATAGGACTGAGGTTCACCATGGGGAAGTTCTCTCCCAAGGCCATGTGGCAGGTGAGTAGCTGAGTCAGGATTCGAAACCTTAGTCCAACTTTGAACTTTTTACTTACTCATTGGTTCCTTAGAGACAGAGCTTTACTGATTTTTTTTAAATTCATTTAAATAATTTATTAACAGTAATGATTCAGAACATGTAAGGAAGTCAAGTCAAAGATGCTATATTGTAGGTGAGACTCCAGAGCCTGGGATTTTGGCTTTAATTTTGTTTTGTTTTGTTTTGTTTGTGTGTATATGTTGTATACATTTTGACTTTTGCTTGCTGTGTTAACATTTGAGAAATGAGTACTTCAGATGCAAACAAAAGCTGAGAAACTCTCTGTTCCAATTCTCAAATTTAAAAATCTTAAAATTAGCCTGACATCTGCTTTTATGGCTTATTTTCATATGGATATATAATTTTGAGGGTTTTTTTTCTCCTTCAGGGTTCAGTAAGACATCAGTTGAAAGCAAACAATATCTCATTTAGTTAATATCATATATTTTAGGCTGTGTCACTACAGTGTAACTTATTAATACATTTAATGCCATAAAATGATATTATAAACTTTTGTTTTTATAGGTATGATTGACAGACATAAACATAACTCATTTGAGATGGCAATAAAAGTTTAATAAAACATTTTGAGTATCTAAATGATAGTAATATCCAAATACATTTTAAGATAACATTTTTACAATAGGCTTTAGAGTTATCAAGAGAAAGAAGTTTTGTGAAGGTAAATGACACTTGTAATTACTAGATAAAGACTGAAATGCTAGAAATATAAATGAATGAATGAGAAAGAGGGGGAGAGATAGAGAGAGAAAGGAAGAAAGAGGAGGAAGAAAAGGAAGACAGAAAGAGGGAGGGAAGGAGGGAGGGAGGAGGAAAGGATGTTGGTGGGGTTTCCAACCTTCCCAAGGCCCAATTTACTTACCTAGTCTCTTGTTCCCTCTTGACTGATCAGACCAAAGCATAGGATTAGATGATCTGAATCAGCTTTGTAATCTAATGAACTCTACCATAACCTTGAGAATTGATAAACATGGGAAGGTACTCAAAAGAAAAGAAAATTTTACTCCCCAGAAATTGCTCTTGGTTCTTGATTCAAGCCTACATTACTGATTCCATATCCTAATTCCTTGCTCTTTATACTGGTTATGTTCTGACCTTTTCTCATCCTTAGACCTGGTCTTTTTTTGAAAGTGATACTTGGGCATAGCCTATATATGGTCCTAAAGGCTGATATATTATGGTGCTGAAAATTGACACTTCTGACATCTTTATTAAGTAAAGAAATTGAATGAAAAGATGTAGAATTGAGTTGGTCAGGAACAATAATGTAGGAGTTAGCCAATAATATTGGGGACTATTTTTTTTCCCAAATTATTGGCGATCTGTAATTATTGTGTAGAGATTACACTCAGATACCTTAAAGAAAAACAGAAAAGACATGACTTTCAGTCTTGAATTTCTTGAGAATTGAGTCATGAGATGTTGGAAGCTGTTGTAGTAATTATGCCAAATTCAAGTTTCAGTATATCACATAGTGTTGTCATTAGTAGTGACAACTTAGCCAATTAATCTGTCTCTTTGGAAAAACTTCAAAGAAAGATCAGTTTATTTGACTTTTTGTCATTATGGTTGTGTGTTTGATAATAATTCACTTTGGAACATCTTCAAAACTCATTTGCTCAGATGCCCTTCTAAAAATTCTTGGCAAGAATATGGTTAAAGATAAATATTGACAATTATATTTTTGGAACCCCAGTGACATACTATTCTAAAAGAAGGACACTGCAGTTACTCTTGGTTAATTTTAAAACTAATGGAAATCTTTCCTTACTATATACAAAATCCTACATTATGTAGTATGACAGGATTCCTAAAAAAGAATTAGGTCTGTGTGGGCCTTGAAAGGGCACAGATTTTCTTCAGCTCTTTATATTTTAGGACTAATGACACACTCAACTAATATTTGCTAAACATAAGGTTTTCAAAACTACACCATTTAAAAAAAATTCAGAAAGCTGCAGAGATTAAGATAAAAATGCCAGTTAAAAAATGCCACCTGAAAGTGTTAACAGTTTAAAGCGTTGGCCCAATGTGTTTTACCTTTTATTCCTGTTATAAAATAAATAAAATATTGCTTTTTCTTCTTTCACAGAGGCAGGTCTCATCATGAACTTTGAATCTACACTTAACATTCATGCTTTTCCTACATTTTAATATGTCAGTGAAACAGTATACTGTATATAATCCCAGTGCTCTGGGAAGCTGAGGTAGGAAGATTGCAAATTTAAACCTAGGAATGAGTTGCTGAAAATCTGTCTCAGTGGAGTGGGATGGGAGTGGGGGGTGTCACTCAGTGCTAAGGCTTTTTCAATCCCCAGTACTAGAAAAAAAAATAAAAGAAAGAAGGAAGGAAGGAAGGAAGGAAGGAAGGAAGGAAGGAAGGAAGGAGGAAGGAAGGAAGGAAGGAAACCTGTATTTGGTGTTTTAAATTTACATGAATGTTGTCATACTTTTCCACCATTTTGCTCATTTAACATTACTTTTGAGAAATGTCTATATTAATTAAATGTACATTTGTGTATTCATTTTATTGCACAGTAGTTTTCCAGTGTTTTAATTATACCACAATTTATTTTTTAACTTTTTTTATTAGTACATGTTTGCCATACATATTTATCACATTCATCATAGGAAATTTGTACCTAAACATAATATATCTTAATTTTGCTTTTTCCCTGTTCCCCTGCCATCTCTCAACCCCTCCTAACCTCCCCATTTATGAAAGCTTTCTTTCCATTTTTTCCCTTCCATTCTGTCTCTCACTCTCTCTCTTTTTTTTTCTTTTACCTTCCTTCCTGTCCCCCTCTGTCTCATTTGTTCCTCTTCCTATTTCAATGTTTTTCCTGCTTCCCATTTTGGTGTTTATTTATATTTTGGTCTCCATACAAGAGAAATGATGTAGTATTTAATCATGAGTCTGTTGTATTTCACTTAAAAGTATGGTCTCAAGGTGCATCTATTTACCTAAAAATGTCTCAAGTGTATCTTTCTTTATGACAGAGTAGTACTCCATTGCACATAGATACCACATTTTCTTTATCTATCCATTGATACGTTATGGGCATCTAGGCTGTTTCTAAGATTTGGCTATTATATATTGTGCTGCTATAAACATGGGTATGCATATATCACTGAGATACGATGCTTTTAACTGTTTTGGGAGATACCTAGAAGGGGAACAACTGGGTCAAAAGGAAACTGTAGCTGTACTTTTTGAAAACTCTCCCTACTGATTTTTATGGTGGTTGTAGTAGTTTATACTCCCATGAATAGAGGAGAAGGATTCATTTCCCCTGCTCAGCCTCAGCAGCGTTTGTTATTAGTTGAGTTCTTGATTATAGCCATGCTTTCTGGGGTGATATGAAAACTCAATGTTGCTTTAATTTGTATTTCTTGAAGGGCCAATGATGTTGAACATTTTTGATATAGTTATTTACTGTTTGTACTTCTTCATCTGAGAAGTATCTTCAGTTGTTCATTTTTGGATTGGGTCTTTAAATTTGGGGGACGTAATTTTTGTATTTTGAGTTCTTTGTATATTCTAGATGTTAGTTCTTTGAGGCATAGCTTATAAAATTTTTTTTCACACTGCAGGTTGTCTCTTCACTCTGTTAATAGTTTCTTTTGCTGTGCAAAAGCTTTTTAATATGATGAGATCCCAGTTGTTGATTCTTTATAGTATTTCCTGTGCAGTGGGGTTTTGGTCATAAAATCTTTGCCTACACCTGTATCTTCAAGAGTTTTTACCTATTTTATCTTCCAACAGATTGTTTCCATTTTTTAACATTTAGATCTTTGATCCATTTCTATGTTAGTTTAGTGCATGGTGAGAGATTAGGTTTAAGCTTTGGCATGTGGAAATCCAGTTTTCCCTGCACTATTTACTTAAGAGACTATCTTTATTCCACTGAAGTTATTTGACCACTTTGTCAAACATAAAGTAGTTGAGTGTGCTTGGAGTTGTTTCTGCATCTTCTGTTCTATTGATTGCTGGGTCTGTTTTTTTGCCATGCCGTGCTTATACCATAATTTATTGTCTTGTTGACATTTTGATGCATGAGATTACTACTAGCTTTTTTTCACAGTTATCAAAACATTATGGTGAGTACCTGGGTACCCTTGTGTGCATTCTCCGAAGTATCACCTTCCTTTCTGAAAGGGCTGTCTTGAGTTCTTCCAATAACATTCAGGAAGTTCCTGCACTCCTTACTTTCAAAGCTTCGGTACTTAGTAAAATAGTGTTTTGTTTTATTTTTTAATTTGTGGTGAATGTCATAAGTACTATTTAATTTCTCAAAATTTGAATTCATTTTCATAATCTCAGAGAAAAGACAGAAAACATAATAAATACAAAATGCTTGTGAATAATAAAAAGACAAGAGCCATGGGGTAAAACAGGAACCACTGAGTTAAAGACACTTTGTTTGCTTTGCTTTGAGGTTGATCTGGAACTAACCAAGGGGCATTGCCTGTGAGACACAGTGGTTACACTTCCCAGTAACTATCCTGGTTGAAAAGATTACCTAATAATCCTTTTTTAGTCCTACATAGTTAGTCTTTACCAGCCTGAATTTACTTATTTTTTGAGAGGCATTTTATAAAGTGAAAGTAAATATTTTATACAAAGTTTCTGGATTAGTGAAAGTGAATAAGCATCAGCTTCTGCCACTACTGGATTAACCTCTCCTGATTACTCTGAACATCTTTTTGGACTCTTTTTTTTTTTTTTTTCTAGAACAGATGTATTTTGTGTGGAAACTAAATTTAGAACAAGTGAAACCCTGGTTTTGTCAGAAGGAATGAAAAGTATTATGATTAATTTTATAGATTTTTTTTCTTCTTTTTTCTTGCATTTTCTGACAGGAGATTCCATTTTCAGTTCTGCACGAAGAACCCTTTTCCTTTAACATATAAATATCAAACATAACATGGCCTTTTAAACCTCAAATCAAGGTTTCATTCTTCTCCTGAAATGCCCATCTGAAGCTGGAAATGACCGTGGCTAAATATGTTATCTGTTGCTCAACTCTATGTTCATCATGCCAAATATTCTTATTGATTAAAATATCATTTTGATTTACTAAGAATTAGAATCTTGAAAGCCACCTAGCTTTAAAGTCTTCTCTCCGGGTACCACTTACTGCCATTGTCATCAAAATGCTTTTCCTTTTTCTTTAGCTCTAACCTAGCTGATGCTGTATAGTACAAGTACATTAAATTACAGGCCAAGAGAAAGACACCACAGGGCTGCTTCCCAGAACTACTGGACAAAAGGAAGATGTCAGAGCAGAGAGGAAGGATCACGTCTTTGTTCATTCACTATGGTACACAGCATATTTGAGTGGGGTCTTCAAGCTAAGCAGAAGACAACGTGAGAAGTAAACTGGTAAGGGGAAAACATGTAAAGCATCTCCTAGCTAACAATGGTAATAACTTTTGTGTCTGCTGTTGTTCTGAGTCATCTGCTCTCCCACTTGCCTTTTATTATCATAGAAAACATTATTGATTGAAATTACTCAATCAAGAAGATGGCAATAATGATTCCATTCAGCTTCTTCTAAGCCTGAGAGATTGTTTTACAGCAAAGCAAATAACATGGCTAATGCCTAAAAGAAAATAATGAACAAGTCAAAGGGAAATTAATCTCTCACTTTTTTCTGTGATCTCCCTTTCTATCATTTTCTACCAGAAATTTGTATTTGTGAATTTCTGATTCATTTACTGTAGGCAAATACGTGCAAGAGCCTAACGGAACATAGAGCAGTGGAAATGGAGGTTATTGCTGAAGGAGGAGGGTTGTGAGTGGTGATGATGGATAAACCAGCCTTTGTATTGCTGAGCGTATGCTGTGACTCTAAAGTACTTGTGTAGCAGGACTCGCCATCACAGATTTCCCTTTAGAAGTGATAGAGGTATAGCCTCTGGACCCTCAGCAAATGCCATGCTGACTTTACCAAAATAAACTTAAAGGGATGAGAAGTCATACCTTGTGCCTACACTTACTTGAGTTAATGTGAGGTCAGTTCTAGAACATTCACCAGGGCTACAATCACCCTGTCTCACTCTGACACCTATAATGCTATCATTTGGATATTATTCTTTTCATTAGAGCATTAATACTTTTGTTTTAAGGGTACAGTTTCTAAGAGAGATAATCCTCAGCTTTATGCTCATTTAACTTTTATAGTAGATTGGATGAAGAACAGGGAGGGCAAGAGGATGCTGTGTGTCCTGAGAGGAGTTCTGAGTAGATCATGGGAAGAGGACAGTGTGGGATGCTTCTAGAACCAGAAGGGGGGAAAATCACTTCCTTTCTGCTCACCACATATCCACTTCATTTTGTTATTATGTTAGTGAAATCAGACTATGGTGAGTCACCACTAAAAGAAAGCAAAAATACCAAAGAGAAAAACAGATAAGTACAAAAAGTTGCCTGGTGGCCTGTGGTAGAAATGGAAGTGAGCACTCATATGTGGCAGCCATTCTTTTTAGAACTTTCTCCCCTCAGTAAGTAGTATAACCTTTGGCCATACCACAGGAGTATTTTGGTGACCTTATGTGAGATTCCTTCTCTCTGAATCCAGCCTTATCTGCAAAACTGAGGAAATAGTGCAACCTAAGCAGAGCTGTTGCAGGGTTAAGTAAGTTGTCATTTTCAAGGCCCCAGGTTGGAGGTTCATAGTTTTCTCCATAGCCTCCCATAGTGCATGATGACATGGTGAGTAATGAAGGAAGGCTGTCAGATCTGGCCACCATCTCCTTCTCCTCTGCTCCTCCTGCTTCTTGGACTTGGTGCATTTAAGATTCACTAAGTGGCTTCAACTTCTGTTCCCCATAGCAAAGTAGATCTTTCTTGAATTTATGTCCAGAGGCAGGGCACTGACCATGATTTCCTTTTGTTAGATGAGGAGGGAGGAGTTCTGGAGGAGGGAAGGGTTTGGGAGGAGTGAGGTCATCCTCTGTTTCCAAAGCATCTACCTTCTGTGGGATCGGAGGTTTTAACTTAATCTACAAGTTTAATGAATTTAATTGTGCTAGATTATAGTTAAGAATTCTTCCCAATTAATGTTATTGGTGTAGGAAAAACCACACATAAATCCCCCCTTGGCTCAGAAAGCTTAGGCTTGTAGTAAAGTGGTGTTTAGAGGAAGTTCCTGTTTTCTTCCATACACTTTTTTGCACATCAGATTTAATCAATATTGACAAACTAACCTCTTAGAAGGAAGATATGTGCATTAGACCTCCTCTCATCTATTTAGTAAGTCAATGGCTATGTTTGGAGTATTAGTGTCAGGCAATAATCTGAAACATTACTTTCCAAGTAATGGAAAAGTAGAATAAATTATTTATTGAGAACTTTGATCATAAATTACCCACTGATCGTGGGAGACAAGATGATTAAGGGAAACATTGCTAAAAACAAGTCAGAAATGTGATGGTCATGTTGATTCAGACTTCTTTTTGAAATTTTAAAGATTAGTGTGTGTATAATTTTCAGTTATTTGAAATATGCATGATTGGATTATACATGAACCTACATTTAAGAATTTAAGAATTAAAGATTTAGAAGTTTCCTCAAAATATATCATCTTTTAAGCATTTGAGCTATTAAAAAGATCATGGAGGATCAAGAGAAAATATTTCAAACGTGAAACTTGGAAGCAGAAAGAATGAGAAACTTGAAAGCAGAAAGAATGAGAGTGCTTTATGTGGTGTCATTTATTTTTTCTAAGATGAAATTAAATGTCATGCACTTGGGGAATCAAACAGAATTTTTTCTAAAGTAGACAGTAACTTAGTAATGCTAAGAAATAGCAGGTACTTCAGGGAAATAGGAATAAATATGCCAGTGTTAGAAAGTAGGCAAAAAAAGCTTCAATTGACATGAATAGAACCATCTGTAGTGCCATGGACACTCTATTAAGAGGGTTAATGGGATTATAAATGGGAGCTAACTCTGAACAAAACAATCACAAAACATTATTGTAACACATGCACGCACGCAAGCACACACACACGCACACGTACACATGCACACATACACACCACAGCAAAATGATTAGACTACCTGGGAGTATTAGGACTTCTCTACAAAGTAAAATCCTAAAATTGCTGCCTGAACAAAGAGCTATTTAACTAATGCAGGTTTTGCTTGAGCACTTCTGCCATGTGGTTTTAAAAAGCTGGAGCAGCACATAGACTGCAAGAGTCTAAAGTAAAGGCAGTGTGAGAGCTTGTTCCAGTAAACCATCATTCCAAACCCTTTGCGTGTAGCATACATTATTGGCCTTTGTGTTTAGAAAGTTTCTCTGGAGACATCTTTCTATGTGTTCTAAGATACAGGAGCCCAAGATATGACTAGCTCTAAGGAAGTTTTTTAGGTAATGGTTTTCGCATGAAGACCTCTCTATTCTGTGTAGAGAAATAGATAATCTTAAATACTAGTAAATTGAAAAGACAATTATTTTCATTGTAACTTGATCTTACAAACAAATTCTATGGCATGTTTTTGAATCTACTTTGAAAATACTGATACTTAAATGGTCATTGTGAATAAATGTAGGTTCATGTATAATCCAATTATAATCACTGAGTACGGGTAAATGTCCATGGTTAGTTACATCTATACCTGCCAGGTAGCATTGTAAGTAGCACAAAGTACCTGTAGCACTGAATATGCTTTGGTAGGAGCCAGGGATTTAGCTCAGTGGCACAAGTGCCTGCCTTGCAAGCTCGCAGTCATGAGTTTGAGCCCTGGTATCCCCCTCCCTCAAAAAAAAAAAAAGTTTTTTAAAAAAAATAAATACTGGATAAATAAATAGGTGGACTTGGACAACCTAGGTGAAATAGAATGGAGATAAATACATTTTTGGATAAGCTGATCACTAAAGCTGTTGTGGGATGATGTATAAAAATTTATCCTAGTGATATTTTGATTTACTAAGGTATAACATGTCTTTAAGAAGCCTCTATATCTTTGCATATTTTGTTATTCCTACACAGTAATCTGCTTCAAAACTGGTAAGCTGTGTCCAAGAATGCCAGGAAATCACTGAGGCAGTTATGTGAAAATATAACCCACAGACCGACCCCAAAACCTATGATGTGTAGGCAGTAACTGTATGCTGCCTTAATCTCTGGTCTAGGCTCTGAATCCTGTTTTGTACTTTCAGTACAACTTATGACATGATTTATGACTTTATTCTATACTTACCTTAAAGTAAATATGCTAAACAAATAGCATTTTTTTTCTTTTGGCCATCATTACCGCAAGAAATGATTGTTTTGCTTCTTCCACCCCATTTGTGGCAGAAAAGTTCTATAACAGGAGAATCATGGATGAATCCCTATTGGGTGCTTATGAACTATGAGAGCTTGACCTCAGTTCTGCTCTGTGTGTGTGTGTGTGTGTGTGTGTGTACACAAGTGTGTGTGTGTGTACAAGTGTGTGTGCATGCATGTGTGTGTGCTTGGCCTGTGCTTGGGATGGAACTCAGGCCTCATGCTTGGTAATCATTCAGGCAAGCAGAGAGCTACACTTTTAGCCATTGTTTATGAACTCAACTTACTCCTGTGTAAAATGAGGCTGCTACTACAAAGTCACAAGACTGAGTCTTTTCAACCTCTATTAAGTGCTACAAAGTCCTAGGATATGGTTTTCTTAAATTTGTTGAAAAGTTTCTTTCTTTTTTTGGTTTGGCCCAATAACTCTACTGCTGTTACTGGTGAGATAGCCCACAGGTACAGGTCAAATGTGTTTAATTGAACTGGTTGGAATTCAGTAGGCAGTGGGTGATGCAAGGGGAATTTAGGGGAGCAGCCAAATTGGAAATGGGTGGATTGCTGCTAGAGCTCAGTACCCGAATAGCAGCAGGTGAGAGTTGATAGACTATCAGTGAGGGAATGGAAAAACATGAAAACCAGGAGCAACTTAAAAAGCATTCAGCTGCCACAAATGTAGGAATAAATAGTCCTACCTGTCTTAGGAGTGCTTGTGGTTGTTTCAAGACAGAATGTGATAAGTACTGTTTAAATTATGCTACCTATTGTGAATTATTAAGAAACCTTTAAATTATGCTTATGATATTGTGCTTAAGAAATGTGGAAAATCTAGAATATTACTCAGAAAAGTCTCCATTAAAAGGATTATGGTGGCAATTTTATCTCATTTAGTTATCACAGTTTTCTATATTAAAAACAATAGAGAAACTTAACACAGATTTCATTTGCAAAAACTCTAGTCAGACAAAGCTGACTGCAAATTCTGATTCTAGCTTCATGCTACTGGATTTAGCAACAGTTCGCTCATCTTTCAAAGAGAAATAAAAATACTACTCTTCTAGAAATGACAAGTTAGATGAAGCATTTAGTACAGTACCTAACACACAGTATGTGGTACATCCATGAGCTTTTGTTCTTGGTATTATTAATATCAATGCTGTAACTACTAGTTTATTTTTTTTTCTTTCTTTTTTTTTTCTGAAACCATTGGGTCCCAGTAGCTGTCTCTTTTATTTCCAAATTATTATCTTTTTCTTATGGTACCAGAGATTGAAACCAGTACCTTCACACCTAGTTACATTTACAGCCTTTTATACTTTTTAAATCTTGAGATAGGCTCTCACTAAGTTACTAAGCTGCTCAGATGGGGGACTTAAACCTGCTATCCTGGTGCTTTGGCTTCCCAGAGTGCTGGGATTATAGGCATGTGCAACTCAAACGACTCAAATATTGTTTTTATAATGGATAAATCATTGCCCATAAAAAGCTTTGGAAAGGAGTTTATATTACTACATTGTATAGGCTGGGTAGAAGTTTTTCTTTCTTGCTTTCTTGGCTTGGCTGGATTGGCTGCTATTTCTTCATTTCTTCTCCACACATGTTCAGTTTTCCTTCTGCAGTACTCATAGTGCCCATGTAGCCTCCCTCCTTGCCAGCCACGGTCCACTAATTCAAGTGTGTGCCTTCAGTCTTTGTTAGATCTGGAGCTGTGTTTCGCAGCTTCTTTCCTTTCACCTTTTCTGGTTGTAACATTTCTTTAGATTTCAGAAAATGTCACAAGAATATTCTAAAAATGATACCGCATGTTATCTGCTTTTGTGACATAACTGTAACTCGAATGATTTTGTTCTCAAGAGAGAGAAGGATTATGACATTTCTAAACAAACAAAAGTAACAGCTTTTACTGTTTCTTCTGTATCATACATGTAACATCAGCCGAGGTAGAAAAGGTTAAGCTTTCAACTGAGGTTAAAATGAAAAATTGAGTTTCAGTCAACATCAGATACCAGTCCTTATCTTGACAAGAGGCTTTATACAGGTGGAAATGATAGCCCTGATTAAACATTTGATGGCATGTACTAGGTGATATTCTAGGGACAAGGCTCTGTTTTGTGATTTTTGTAAACCTGAAATGTATATTATTCAGATAAACAAACACAGAGCTTGTTCGTAGTTAACTTCTAATAAAGATCAGAGATAGATATTTGACTAATGAGTATAATGTTTGACTGATGGGTGTTCAGAGAA
Organism: Hydrochoerus hydrochaeris; assembly: GCA_004027455.1. Taxonomy (NCBI): domain Eukaryota; kingdom Metazoa; phylum Chordata; class Mammalia; order Rodentia; family Hydrochaeridae; genus Hydrochoerus; species Hydrochoerus hydrochaeris. Next base: position 66,500 of record PVLA01005793.1, on the reverse strand, counting down.
CTCATAGTCTACATTTATGAAAAAATGAGATACATGGAAAACTTTTCCATTTCAGTAGCAATTCTACCTAAAAGGAATTTTAATTCCGTACTTCAGGGTAGTTTTAAAAGATAAGTCTTATCCCATTACTACTGTCCTTCTCCCCACTGCCTAAAACCTGTAACAGTTTGTAGGTCCCTTAGAAGGAAGCACAGTGTTTGACATAAACAAGCACGCTTTATAGGAACGCTGGCTGCCTCATCACACCCCACCCCCAGGTTCCATACACACCGGCCACCCTTTACTCTCTTAAACATGCTGCCCTCCCTGCTGCTTCATGACTTTCCAGAGAGTCTTTCTTCTGTTTCAGTGTACTTTCCCCCTTCACATCATTAATTTCTCCTCAACCAGCACTTCGAGTTGTCACTGTTATTCCAGTTGTTCCTTTGCTTTGTCAAAGTTATCATTAAACCTCCTCTCCTGTTCTTCCCCTGGGTAGCATTGACTACCATTTATAAACATATATTTATTCATGCATTTCTTTAGTGTCTTTTTCACAATCTGTACTTAGCGCCTAGCACCTTGCCTGGTATATAGTGAACAATCAGTTGTGAGTTGAGAAACATGTAACATTTCAAGAAAAGAATGAACAACTGGGATGGTGTGTCATCTTTATAAGATTTCCTCAAAGAGACTGTTCTACTATTTGCTTTATTTGAATGCAGCAACACAGGTCTTTATGAATTATGGGGGAAAGGTAGCAATAAGCAAATGTTAATTAGGTAGAGCTTCTGGCTTTGATAGAATTCATAATATAGAGATCAACATTTATCTCTGTGGAGGATGATGGGATGAGTACTTTACAGGAGGGGCTCCCAAAGGTTGGTGTTAGAGGTACAGAATAAGAGAAATCTGTATCAAGGAGGTGATGTTGAAGATCAGTGGATTGGGAAGGAGGAGTTGAACTTTGCTAGATGGAGAAGGTTGAGTGGCTACACTTGGTATAAAAATTAAAATAAGCTAAGGTAGAAGGGCAGAAAAGTATATGTTGGTTCAGGAAATTGTGTGAGGTTTTATGTGGCTGTGTGATATGAAGAGTGGGTAATGAGTGGCAGGAAATGACACTGGAATGATAGAGATGCCTAGGTTCTGGGCCCTAGGGGTGATTTTGCTAAGAACCCTGGGTTTGATTTTGTAGGGTAGAGGAAGTCATGAAATGTTTTACACTTGTGAGTAAAAGAGCAGATCTGTGTTGAAGAAACGTAATGTTGGAGTTCTACTTCAGACCTTTCTAAGAATGTTTTAATGGAACGGTGGCAGCTAGTTGTTCAAGCAGTGGTAAGTGCTATAAAAGGCTGATGAATAAAAGCCACATTTTGTGGAAGTTAGATTGTCATGGAGAGGAAAATGATGGGATCACTTTAAAAATACTTCTTTTTCTAAATCATGAAAATAATATATACTTACTAGGAAATATTTGCAAAATGCAAAACACTACCCAAAAGAAAGGTCACAATATTTTCTAGAAGGAAAAACAAAACAAAATGTTCATAGGATGGTTAAGATGCAAGGAACTTTTGGAAAAGATTCAAAAGGATCTTCCTTTCTAGCAATCCCTTAGTATGTTCTCTCTCTGTCTCTCTGTCTCTATCTCTCTCTCTCTCTCTCTGACTCTCTCTGTCTCTCTCTCTCACCAGACCCTAATTCTGTCTGTCCAGAGGAAACACAGGCTTTTTCATCTCAAGGCTTTTGCATATATTTTTTCCTCCATCTTGAATAATAGTTCTTCCCACAGTCTCTCTCTGCTCCGTTAGCCTGGCTAACTTTTATTCCTCATCCAGGACCATAATAATGAACAGTAAGCACATAATAATACAAAAATGTAGAAACATACTAATCATTTACCCAATGACTGACATAGTGGTTAGTGCTTTTATTTATTTATCTAATTGAATCGTCACGAGAGTTCTACATGGTAGGTCCTATTACTTCCTCATTGAACAAATGGAAATAATATGTTAAAAGTTTAAGTGACTTAAGCAATTATAAAACTTACCACTCTCTGTAAAAAAATCCCTGACTGCAATCTCTTCTCCACTACTCCCATCAAGTTAGAAACTCCTATACTGTGATTTTATAGCTCCTGATTTCTTCTGGGAGATGTTCCTTGTATTAGTACTTATTTATGAATGCTGATCTTCACTTTAGATTGTAAGCCCTGTGAGGGCAAGTTCTGTGTCTCTTTTCCCTGTCCTATTCTGCAATGGTTCACTTCATGATTAACTGGCACATAATAGGGCATTCTTTAACAAGTCATCTGATACGATCACCACACTTAACAGTAGGTCGGTCTGAGCCTGTCATGTATAGACTTAGTAAAAGCACCCACACTATGAGGGAATACTTGGCTCACCATAAGGGGCCTGGGGCGTGGAGATAAGAACTTTAGGATTTCCTGGGGCAGAGAGGCCTCTAAATCAAAGTCCGTCTCTTCCTTTTCCATCTCCGCTTAGTTCCTGTAATTCCATGAAGTCTTCTCGTAACTCTTCTGATTTTCTGGGCCCCAAACTAAATCTCATCTCTGTAGAGGTCCAGAGGACCAGACTCCAAGCAGCTATGGTTGACATTCAAGTTCTCTGAACAGTCTCCTTAAAGATATTTAAACAGGCTTTTATTTTTATTTTATTTTTTATTTGTTTATTTATATGTGGTACTGGGGATTAAATGCAGGGCCTTTGCACTGAGCTACATCCCCAGCCATACCCCTCCTTTTTTGAGACAGAGTCTTGCTAAGTCTCTGAGTTGCCCAGGTTGGGCTCAATCTTGTGGTCCTCCTGATTCAGCCTCCCAGAGCACTGGGATTATAAATATGTGCCAACATGCCTGGTTAACATGCTTTTATTAAGGTTTGATCCATCTGGTTTGCAAAGAGCTTCTATAATTTGACAACAAATTAGGTGAAAATCTTAGATATTTTATAAGATATATTGGTGGTTTAAAGTTTTATTTTTATATTTAATTTGATGCATTGGTTTGGAGTAGATTTAAAAATCACTAATAAAAGACATTGAGATTGCTACCTAATGATATATTATTAGTGTAAACTACAATGTAGATTACACTTGTACATTGCAGAGCAAATCCTTTTTTTGGATTAGTTTTGCATCCTTTGCTTCTTTATCCTCCTTATCAAAGGAGATAAAAACTGTGAAGGCACTAGAGAATGAATTTTTTGTTTTACCTGGTTAATCATGGATATTTTGAAAATAACAACCAACATCCAGAGAGCAAACATTTTTTAAAAGGTTTAATGTACACAAATAAAGTTTAATGATCCTATTTCTTTAGCAGTTAGTACAGTTTCAAGCATATTGTGGGTTTTTTTTTTTTCCAAGCTCAAAACACTTCAGACATTTTTAAAAAAATGAGTCAGTCACAGTATTAAGGTACTTAAGGCAGGTCAACACAAGTTTTAAAATACTGGCTTGTGAGCAACTTCAGTCTTTATCTTTGCCTTCCTGCTTATTTATAGACTGGGAAAGGAAGACAGCCTTTCCTGCTTTTTCAGTTTTCTAGTAATAGCTCAGTTTGTACTGATTTAATCCAAAGGAAGAAGGCATTCATTTCTATATCTGCAGAAGAGGCAACTAGCATTAAAAGCTGGGATAATATTTGTCAAATCCAGGTGGTTAAATAATTGCCACCATTTCACTTTATTTAATAACTAATATAGCTTTCTAAAAAGTACTTATAAGGTTTATTATAGCTGGTGTTATGGAAAAAACACTGAATAAGTATAGACAATATTATAAATGGATGTAATGACATTATTTTACCTTAAAATCAACTTTTGTCTTGTTATCAAATTTTGTTACTTTTGTCATGAAAATAAATTTAATATAGCTATTGTATGGTTAACTTGTTATAACAATATTTTTGAGTGTTTTACATGTGTTCATTAGACACTTCCTAAAAGTTCTAAGGATTCTGTGATTTAGAAAAAGACCCAACTCACTCTAAAAGGAAGATGGTTTCACCTTCACCATGCTTATCAAGGATACCATCCAATCTATGGTAAGAGATGCTGTAACATCTTGATTTGCAGTGGTAGGGGAGCCATACTGTAGTACATCCTGATTTGAGTAATCTTCAAGTTCTGTTTTTGCAATTTAATTAGGAATAACAGAAAGAGCAATTCATTCCCAAGTATAAATGGTCATTTGTGGCAGGAATGTCCTATGCTGCATATTAGCAATATGAAGGTGAAAATTATTTTGTTGTCCTCCAGAAGCTTATGTTTAAGCTGGGACACAAATAATATGAAATTTTACAATCTAATCTAGCAAGTATTTTTATCCTTGTGTAAATACCCTTTTATAATGCCGTCTATTCTTACATTTTTTTTTTTATATATTAGCCCTAATGATATCAGTAAAGCACAGGCTTTCTTGGGGAACAAAACAGTTATCTAAAGCAAGAACTTCTGTGGAGTCAACAGCCCTGTTGCATTTCTCCTACAGCTACATTTCCCACTTTACTTTGCTGTAATTTTGGAGCCCAGTTACTGAGTTTTGGACAGATGTAATGTACACTGCATTTTTGCCTCAACGCAAAATGCTCTGCACAGTCTTTCTTGATGTTTCCTTTCTGGGATGCCCTTGGAGGCCAAGTGTCAAAGACAACAGCATTCTCAGAAAGAAGCAGGCTGGCTCCTTCAAGGGCATTTCCAAGTATAAATGGGCAGCTCACTCACCCACCTAGTCATACTGCACTGCACTGTAATTTATGAGAGGAGTGAACTTTCCTTGTGTTGCTAAACTTTGCAGGCTGTTTTTTATGGCAGTTAGTCTATGCTGATCATGTCTCCTCCTGTGCACTTTTAGGCTGCCTGCACAAGGTAAACCTTAGATACTTCGGAAAAGGAGGAAGGATGTTCTAGGTGGAGAGGATCATAGGAGAGAGAAAAAGCTTTGGCTTTCCTACAACAGCACGTAGTGTGGTATGGTCAGTCAGGATGCAGCAGTATTTATGGGTGGAACTGCAGGGAAAGTATGGAAAGTTTTATGGCCAAGCTGCAGGAGAACCATGGAGAGTACAGTGGTAGTCTTAAAGCAGTAATGAAAATGAGTAAGAGATGGAGCTTAATGGCAGAGCTCAGAAGAAAGCAGGAAGAAAAGGGATTATTCTTGACAGTGACCTCAAAAGACAAGTTAAGGCAAGTAGGTAGAAAGCTAGGTAGACAGAATTGGGCCCAGCATAAGGAAGAACTTTCTGTCCTAATTACCTGAAGAGCAGTTTTATTTTGGAGAAGATGGTAATGAGACCTGTGAAAAGGAAGAGTTCACTTAGAATGGTTTCACAACTTGGAGGACTGATCATGGAGTTGCTTCAAGTATTGAATGATGCAAGGACTAGATAATTTTGAGGACCTTTTATACTGGTCTGAAATTGAAAACATTTTTAAAAAAATGTTACTTCTTACCATAGCCAAGAAAGTGTATCATATAAAGTCAAAAAACATCCAAAGGAAGAAAACTATGTTTAAACAAATATCTTTACCCAGAATCTAATCATTTTTGCACTTAATGTATACTTTTGGGGGGATCTGAAGACTATGCATTTAATCTGGTTATCATGACTGAATGGCCTTGCAATGATATCACTGAAAGGTATCACCAAGAGAATGTCAGATCCCAACAAGAAGGCAGTGGATGCATAAAAAGGCAGATAATATCTTCCTTTAAGATACTGGGGAAAAAACTTCCCTTAACTCCCTTATTTATCAAAGCCAGATAGCTCAGCTCTTCCTCTGAAACTGTCAGAATTTCATCACCACCTCTGAACTGATGGATGAGGATTGGTCTTGCTTACTAAATTACATTGTAGCAAGACACATTTTTATGTAAAATACCATTAAGATGCAAACACATTACAGCTACTCAGAAGGCCTTCTCTTACAGCATGAATTATTCAAATAGCTTCCTAATAACTGCATTGATTTCCGCAGTTAAAAGCAGATCAGATTATGGAATCTGCTCAATACCACTTAGATGTTTATAGATGTTAGAGTTGACAAGGACCATTTAGACACTGATAATTCATTTCACAAGATCAAAATGCTGGAGATTTGGCATTAATAGTAATGCTTTGTGATTATTTTTAATAAATGGGAAACACTATAGCAGCCACCATTTAACATCTTCATTTTCATTCCAGTTTAGTCTTAGAGTCTCTGCTAGAAAATCTAGCTATGCTAAAAAATCTCGCTAGAAACTTCTATTGATCAGAAGGTTTTAAGTTTCTTTTGCAAAGATCAATGTAGTAGACATGTTTTAAACTGTATTGATGCATATATTTAAAAATATCTATGAATTTTTATAATGATAAAATTCAATAAGATTTCAGTTCCTCAGTTGCTTTTAGTATCCTGTAAAAAAATAAAAAAGGACAAGTTTACTAGTATGAGAATAAATTATAAGAAAAACAAAAATTAGATTTTGTTCTCCTTTTGATTTTGAAAGTTACTGAAAAGAATAATTTTCATAGCACTTTAGTCTGCTCAAGCTGCCATAGCAAAATGCCATAGACTAGGTGGCTTAACCAAGAGAAATTTATTTTCTCACAGGTCTTGAGGCTGATAGTTCAATATCACAATACAAGCATGTTCAGGTTCCAGTGAGGATCTTCTTTCTGGCTCACAGGCAAGGCTTCTTGCTATGGCATTTCTTCTGTGTGTACCTAGAGGAGAAGTGAGAAAAACATAGGATTGGGAGCCAGGTTTATGACCTTGTTTAACTTTAGGTACTGCCTATCTCCAAATATAATCCCAGTAAGGTTGAAGATTTCAAAATAGGATTTGGGAAGACACAGTTCAGCCCATTACATGAAAGGAAATCAGCTGGAGACTCAGGCTGCCTAAGTTTGAATGTAGCCTAGGGCAAACTCCTTAGTGTATTAGCTTTTTCAATGCTAAGACATGATACTCAACACCCATAACTTAAAGGAAGAGGCATTTAATTTGGCTCACAGTTTCTGGGTATTCAGTCTACAGTTGACCGGCTCCAAGCCTAAAACATCTTTCCAGCAGAGTGTGGGAGAGCAAAGATGCTTAGTTTATGGCATCTAGGAAGCAGAGCAGGGTAACAATATCAGAAAGGAAAAGGCCCAAGAACCACACATAATACCCAAGGTCATGTTTCCGTGACCTACCCAGACATAACCAAAATCATGCTTTGCTAATCTGCCATGTTTCTTGGCACAATCAAGTTGGCATATGAGGATTAATGATCATTACCTAACTCTTGTTAACATGACAACTAAACACATCTCCTTAAACCATACTTAATCTCCAAATAAACACAATAATGAGTTAATAATTCCACCTAACATAATACAACTGTCTCACATGCAACTGAAAATGAAATAATTCTTCCCCAATGTCTCAACAGTTTCAGCAGTTTTTCAAAAGTCCAAGTTAAATTCTTTTCTGAGTCTCAAGGCAGACTCTTAGATACAAAGCTCTGTAAAAATAACACACAAGTTATGTAATCTCAGGGTACGATGGCATAGGGTAAACATTCCTATTTCAAAAGGGAGGAATGAGGGATAACAAAAATAAGGCCAAAGCAAGACTGAAATAATGTGCCCAGTGGGACAAACATTAAATCCTTTGCTTTATATCAGGCGTTTGGTGTACATGGTGGTGAGAGGAACCCAGAGAGCATGAGTGGCATCACTCCTGTCACCTTGCTGGTATTCCATGTTCCTGACATCTCTGGCTTTCTGGGGTCTACACTGCATCTTTGACTTCATTCCTACAGATCCACATCCTCCCCTTTTAGGAGCTGTTTGCCTGCCTCTGAGACCTTCCTTTGAAATCCAGATGAAAAGTTTCCTGACCACACAACTCTTGCATTCTTCATGCTGGTAAAACCAGAATTGTGTGGACAATACCGTGCTCTGCTGTGAGTGGAAGCAGTAGCCAGGCCTCACTGAACCATGGCAACAGCAGCATCTAAGTGCCTGTATGGATGAGCACTGTGAAATGAATTTCAAGGGGACAATTTTTAGGAGGCCCTTCTTGGGCAAGGGTCCCAGGAACTGCCTCTCAACTGACTGATTTACATTGTTTCATCCTTGAACCTGCAATAGGTGGGGTTTTGCTGCCTTCTGAGATGCCATCAAGTCATCTTTTTTCTTGTTTTCATATCAAGGACTATGTTTCTTATATATTTATTTAGTAGTTTTGGCTGGCCTTGAACTCACTATGTGACCCAGGCTCACCTTGAACTTATGGTGATCTTTCTGTTTTAACAACCCAAGTGCTGGGACTATAGGCGTGTACCATCACATCCAGTTTAGGACCATGTTTCTTTTTAGAGACACTAATTTTTTAAGCAACCCTATCTCCTTTGGCTTTAACTTTATAAATGGTTCTTTTGGGGCCAAGAATTAAGTTTCTTGAATTTTTATGCCCTTCTTTTTGCCCATGATTCTCATTATAAATCTGGTCAAAAGCAACCAGCAGTTCCAATTTAGGCAACCAGCCTGAGTGTTGGACTGCCTTGAAATTTCCTCCACTAGATAACTTAGTCCATATCTCTTACTCTCAGTCACCCATAAAATCTCAGCACAGGAGCAAAATGTAGACAAATTCTTTGCCAAAATTTAAGTCTTCAGTCCCATCTGAAATCTCATGAGCCTGGCTTGCTTGCATTTTTATCAAGATTCTGGTCTTCTGATCTCTCACCACAATCTCTCACTAAGTCTCTGCTTACAACATTCTAAGACTTCTCTAACCTTTATCTCCAAACCTTTTCAAACTTCTCCTCCAAACCAATTCCAAAGGTTTCTGAACCATATAATCAGGTATAGTCACAATAATTAATCCCACTTCACCAATATGAGTTTTCTGTATTAGTCAGTTTTCACATTGCTGAGACACAGTGCTCTACACCTATAAATTAAGAGAAGAGAGGCTTAATATGGCGAATGGTTTCAGGAATTCAGTGCATGGTCAGCCAGTACCAAGGCACAGACATCATGGTAGAAAAGCATGGTAGAGCAAAAATGCTTACTTCATGGCAGCCAGGAAGCAGAGAAAGGTAACAGTACTAGAGGAGGAAAAGGCTTAGGGACCATAGGTAGTACCCAAGATTACACCTCCATGACTCACCCACATATACTCAAGGTGTACTTTACAATGTTGCTAACAATTTCCTCACTCAATCAAGTTGAAATATCAGGGTTAAAGTTAATTCTCTCTCTCTCTCTCTCTCTCTCTCTCTCTCTCTCTCTCTCTCTCTCTCTCTCTGTTTCTCCATTTTGTGTAAGCCTAGAGTAAAGATAGTAGTTATTTCATTGCTCTTCAAGTTAAATAAATGAATTAACATATGCAAAATGGCATGTATTAAATATACAATAAATGTTAGGTATTGTTATTAAATGCTTCACACAATGGTTTTGCTTTAGTTGAGACTTTTGCTATCTGTGATCTCCAAATATTTCATGAAATAATTTTTGGCATTGGGAATTCACAGAATGTCTGAAATAATTTCACAGAACCTGTTTTTAAATTTTATTAGTCTAGTATATATTGGTTATACAGAGCAATGAATTCATTTTGGCATAGTTGAACATGTATATATATACAGTGGTACTTTGATTTATGAATTTAATTTGTTTTACAATTTTTGGGAAGATGGTTGCATTTGTGTTTGCTGATTTGAGGATGGGTGTGATTGTGTTTGTCTCCTGATGCAGAGTTTGAGAATGGAAGTAAAATTTTCCCATCAGAAATGTTCATGAACTGAAGTATTATTGTACTTTGTTCATCTCCCTAATTTTTGTTTTCCATTATCTTTTCTCCCTCTTTCTACCATTTCCTTCTTCTTCTCAAGTACTCTCCCTTCTAATTACAGATTGTCTCTCTCCCTCCTGAATCTTAATAGATGATTTGATAGAAGGGGAAATAGTATGTTTATTTATATAAATCTTATAAAGAAGTGGTTCCCATCAGGGTTTATCTGGTTATTCTGCTCCCACAGGGAGAAATCACCAGAAACTATCAGAAGCTCCTTTGTCCATCACCTAAAAATTTCAGGATGAGACTGTGTACATTCTTTAGAAATAGGGAGGTTACAGTAAGTTTTTTCTTATGGTATAAAAATAATTTCTGTATTTTTTCCATTTTACGCACAGGTAGGTGTGTACACACACAGTACACACCATGAGTTTTCTATTTGTACAAGAAAATATAGACATTTTGTAATAGAATGTTTTTACTGTGGAAATCAAAGTACTCATTCATAATAAGAAATTAAATAATTTTTGTACTTGTCCTATAGAAAGTTTGGGCTTAAAGATACCTGCTGTTTAGTTAGTGTCTTGGAAAGCTAAGTAGGAAACACTGGCAACTTACCAGGAGCTCCACAGGTGGAGGACAGTGATTTAGTTCATTGCCCAGTACATTGTGAACCCAGGGTCTTCACACTGAACTATATCCCTGCTTTTTTTTTTTTTTTTTTTTCCGTTTTTAAATTTTATGGCAAGTTCTTGGAAAGTCACTAAGCTCTCTGGGCTGGGACCAATCTTGCAGTTCTGGCTCAGTCTCCCAGAGAGCTGGTTATTACAAGTGTGGCCCACCACACCTAGCGAAATTCAATATTGAATAGAATTTGAAATTGATTGAAAGAGTGGTGAAAAACTCATGTAACTGATTCTCAAATAATAAAGTATTTTTCATGATTTACATCATGCACTATCAGCCAGTCTCCAGTTCTTCTAGGATCCTTACAAGAGGAGCTATGTCCTTTGGAGCATAAATCAAGGTCATTTCTATTTTACAGAGAGGGTTTAAGTTTAAGAAGAGGAGGGAAAAAAAACTCGCTACAAGTTCTCTTAGACTCTCCCCTCTCTTGCCTTCTGAGTTCATGCTATCTGGGGTGGGCCCACTTCTTGCCTCCCTATCCCACTTCAAGCACAGGGGCCAGTCATGGATATTTTACACTTATAAATATTGTATTCTAAATAGTTGTACTTGTGAGTTACATTATAAAACTTTCACTAAAATTAGAGACTTAAGAGCCTTTTTAGAAAGTTCTTGCTTTTAAAAAAATCAAAGTGAAATATTTATGTAACTCAGCGTCTCTAGCTGCTGTAGAATGTGCAGTTCAAATGATCTATTCTTATAATACTTCTCAGTATTAGGATAACTAGTTCTACTAGAATATTGAATGCATTGGAAAATAAAATTAGCATGATGTGGACAACTACACCTTAAATGCAAACTAGTGAGAGCCAGCTGCTGTTTCCCAAACAAAGGGCAAATACACTATTAAGCAGTTATTCTGGGGGGAATAATGAACCTTTATCCTATCTCCATATTAAAATGTTAACTCAGATTGGATTATACACCCAAAATAAAGTCAAAACTATTAATCTTCTAGCAGATATAGGAAAATGTCTTTTTGACTTTGAGATAGGCAAAGATTTCTTACACATAATACAAATAAATCACAAACTACAAAGATTAATGAGTTGAGCATCATCAAAATCAAACATTTTTGCTTGCCAAAGTATACCATGTTTAAGAAAATGGACAAACATATACTAAGAAAACACGACATTTATATCTGACAAGGATCCAACTACATAAGGAATTTCTACAAATCTAATATAAAAGACAACCACGTTAAAGACTTGAGTAGACATTGTATAAGAGAACATACATAAATGGCTAGCAACCTAAAAAATGAAGTATCTGGCATCATTAGACATCAATAGCTAAAATAAAAAAGACTGTCAGTGCCAAGTGTAGGGAAGAAGTGGACCACCTGGAATTCTCAATTGTGTGGGAGTGTAAATTCTTCTAATTACTGGTAATCTATTCAGTAGTATTTTTGATAAATTTAAATAAATTGTATTTACTAAATATGACCCACAACTCCACTTTTAGAGATTTTCCAACAAGAAATAAAAAGTTATGTTCACAGAAGAGACTTACATAAAAAATTTTTCATTATAGCTTTACTCTTAAAGCTAAAACTTTGAAAAGAATTCAAATGTCATTTACAGGAGCACAGTTAAACAACTTTCAACAAGAAATAAAAAGTTATGTTCACAGAAGAGACTTACATAAAAAATTTTTCATTATAGCTTTACTCTTAAAGCTAAAACTTTGAAAAGAATTCGAATGTCATTTACAGGAGCACAGTTAAACAACTTCTGTCATAATGGAATACAACTTAACAATAAAGAAGAACAAACTTATGAGTAAGCAGCAACACTGATGATACCAAAAGTCATGCTGAATGAAATCTTCAAAAAAAAAAAAAAAAACTTAAAAGAATCTACTTTCTCCTACCAAAGCAGTTGTAGACTGATGAATAATCCAAGGTAGGAACCCAGAGGATGTGAGAAGATGTGTGGAGTTTCTTGGAAGGCAATGAGTGCTTATAATACATATAAATATATCTGTGCTATCAGAATTCCTTTAAAAAGTCTTAGGAAGGAAGACTAAACAATCCTCAAAGAAAATGGAAAGTACAGCTTCAATACCAACAGACCTATGTAATCTATGGAATAGCCATTTTAAAATGCATAGATTTTGGTGAGGAGATTGGGAGTGGAGGTGGGGCAAGTGTTAGCAGTAAAAATGGTGACTGTCATGCATCACCCAGAGGAGAAGGTGTTGCATGGTGATCTTTCTTGGCATTCTTTGGGTGTTCCTCTTGCTGCAAGTGACTTAGAAAAAAAAATCAGTTAGTGTATATGTGTAGGAGGTGCAATTGGAGTGGAAGCATCCCAAAGTCAGGGACACTGGATTACTTCAGGTGGCAGAATTGTTTCTTGGACTATGTTTTCTTGAGGTTGGGAATGCTGGATCCTGGCTCAGACAGAAGGTGGAGCGCATATGGTAGAGCCCATGGTGAGGCTTCCTGACAGAGAAGGAGAATGCCTTTATGTTCACAGTTACTGGAAAGCATTGATTTTCCAAAGATTGCCTTTTATTTCCTTTAACACTGAGCTTTGTATAACTTGATTCCCTTTGGAATCTCTTCTAATGATCTCAAGAAGTGTTCTTGACTTCTGAATGCTTTCAATGCTGCTGAAAAGTAAAGAGTTCTTGACGAGAAGTCCGAGAGGGTATCAACATCAAAGTGAATCTTTCCTGTCCAGTGATGGTAGGATCAGCAGGACCCTAGTGCATTTTTTATTTTCTGTTAAAAAGAATAGAAAAGATAAACATCTCAACTAATATACCTGATTACAGGACCCAAAGCAGTATGGACAGTGTAATACTGCATTTTTGATGTCAGACTCTTAGAAACTGTTTTAGAGAATTTTGCTTGTATGTCCCTAATCCCTTAAATGGGGAAATATCTAAAATGGCTATACGTAGAACTTCATTTTAGGAAAATTGTGAGACATTACTGGAGTCCTTCAAAAATCAGTGCCTCTGATTTCAGTGGGATGACAGCAATTCGTATTACATGTGAGATGGACCTGTAGCTCTCATGATTTGAACAATTTTTGTATTATGCATTCTGAAGATGTAAAAATTTTGAGTCTGTTTCTGTTTAATCCTTCAAAAGTTGCTCAGGATGTAGGTGTTGTACTTATGTGTTACCTGTGTTCACATTCGTTATGGCTTAAGCTAAGATTAACTCCCCAAAATTTCATACATCAGAGCTTTTCAAAGGTGACTGGGTCATGGGGAAGATATAATTGACTTGCTCTTCGGAGGTGGGGCCTAGTTAGAGTTGGATCACTGGGGCGTGACCTGGAGGGGTGTATGTCTTCCTCAGCTTCTGCCTTCTATCTCTGAGTCATACCGCCATCGTGAGAGCAGCTGTCCTCCATGACAAGGCCCTTCCAGCATGTCGTTACTACATCAGAGCCTGCCAACCACGAACTGAATTTCTGAAACTGAGCCAAGATAAACCTTTCCTCCTTTAAATTGTGGATATCTGGTATTGTGTCTCAGCAAGGAGCAAAGTGACTAAGACAATATTATTGTAGACATTTCAAGATTCATTTGTCAGCCACAAAATTGGTCATATTTCAGCATCTGTTATACTTGCACTTACTGATGGAAAGATGAAGATTCTGTATAGCGAATACTTGGTTGGAGTGTTGTTGGCATTTTTGACAGACTGGCAGTTTTTTCAAATTGAGCAAGGCATGAGGTCTACTTTGCTTTATGGATTATATATCACTTTCTTATGGATTATATACCCTTTCTGCTAACTGGGAGAGACTGCAAGAGAAGTGAGAACAATCTATGCTCTGTGTACTCCTTTTTTTTTTTTTCAGAGTATCTTTAAAAGAGCTCCAATGGGAGCCACAAACTAGGTAAAAACATGAAGGTAACAGTGGTGGAGAGAAGCTAGGTGTGTTAAAAGGCAACTATGAAGTTCTTGGGATGGTGACCTTGTCAGTTTACTATTCTATTTTTATGTTTTTTTTTTTCTTTTAACACAACTCCCTCAGAGTTTAATCTGAATAGATTTGGAGCTCTAAAGCAAAATTTATCTTATATCCCCTTTTTATCATCTTAGATTTCTCTAGCTATTTCATTCTCCTTCATTTTAAAAATACCATTCATACTTATTTTGTCTATGAAAGATATTTTCTCTGAATAATTTCATTGTAGGGGAAACAAAATAATCTCCATAGCAAACATGATTAATGTGCAGACTTCCCAGTTATCTGTTTATGTTTTATAATAATTTAAAGTTCTCTTATCATTGAATAAAATACAGTACATACTTACAGTATGGTAAACAGAAAGGGCATGTCAAGTTGGGGAGGGATAAGATTTTAGAATATATTCCAGAGATAGATAACTTGACTGCTTGGTTTCAGTTTTATAGATTTGTATGTTTATTTTTCTCCACTCCTGTTGAAATTCCAGTATAAAAGCTTTAACCGAGGGTTCTTTTGCTAAACACATTTGTCCTGAACAGTATAAAAATGTATACTATTCTTTTTTAGTGATTATTCTGTTAGCTTTTTTTTTTATTATTTGATTTTATTTTACTTTTAAATGGTAGCAATAAGAATGAGATCAATGTAGCAGAAAACTTCCAAGGAGAGCTTTCTGTTTGGAGAGGAGGCTTCACCATGTCAGCAGTACCCTTAGATGTGCTCAGGTGTATTTAAACTTGAGTGAAAGTGGATAACTGAAATTTCCACATTACTTCTTTAATTCAGAATAAAACATATAAGTAACAAGTTGAGCAATCAAGTATGGAAATGTCGATAACATAGTAAATCAACCCAAAACATTTTGGCTTAAAACAGTAATAATTCACAATATCTAGTGGTTCTGTGGCTTTGGAATTTGGATGTAGTTTGGCCATTCTGCATGCTGTTAGCAAGACAGGGTCAGTGGGCTGCCCTCAGCTGGCTCACTCAGTTGCATTCATCTGGCAGGCTAAATGTACTAGAAGGTTTTGAAAATTTAGGTTTTTCTAGCTGTTAGGCCTTATATTAGCCTTTCTTTCTTTACATGGGTAGTTTGGCCTCTCTTTCCAGAAAAGATAGTGGTCTCAATAGTTTGTGGGTGCTTCCAAGAGGAAAGGTGAAAGCTGGCAGGCATATCCCTTACTCTGCATTTTATTGGTCAAAGTAATCACTATGCCAGCCCAATTTCAAGCTGAGACCAGTTACATTCCACCTTCCCATGGATGCAGGGGCAAATGAGTGATGGAAGGGAAGAAACTGGCGATGACTGAAGACTATCTGTTACAGTGATTTACTCATTACTGAAATGGGAAAGGGTCATTTTTTAAAAACTATTAACATTAACTTGTTCCAGTCAAGTGGACTGCTGCTGTAAACAGAGTATTGAGAGCCTTAGATTTTATCTGTTCAAGAGGCTGATGCAGAGGGATACAAGCAAATTCAAGGCCAAGTTTGAACAATTAGCAGCCTGGTCTCAAGATAAAATGCAAAAATGGCTGGGAATGAAGTTCTGTGGTGTACCATTTGCCTAGCATATGTGAGACACTGACTTCAATTTTTCAATCCCCAGTTGAAAAAAAAATTATTAAACTATCCTGGGTGGATTGACTCATGGAGCCAACTTTATGAATCTATAATGTTAATCAAATTCCTCTTTACAATCTATTCAAACTTATTAAGCATTATTCATACTTATTAAGCAATAACTTGTCTGATGGAATGTTGATTTATATATTATAATTTGGTATACTGTAATGAATGCATTTTATAAATTTTAGCAAATCTGGACAAAGAAAATTTATTTATTCTGTACTTGAAAATAATTCTAGATTTTGTATTATTCTGTTTCAGCTGACTATGTACATAATTCTTCCTTTTCTTCCTGCATCCAGGGGGAATAGTATATGTTCATTTTCTCATAGCCAGACTTGATCTTGTAAATAAATACCCTTTTCTTGGCAGAAAAGTAAGGCTGGATTCTAATGTGAAAATCCCCATACTACAATACAAAGACTACTTCTAAAGCTTGGTGAATATAAAAACCTGCTATTCCTGTTGCATCCAAGTATCATATAATAAAATACATGTGTGACTTGTATATCAAATACTCTGAAGAAACTGATGGAATGAGAATCAGATCAGTGGGCTATTCAACTAAGCTACTTTCTTAGCTTCTAGTCTTTTAATTTATATACTTTTCATTTATATACTTATAATTTATATAATTTTTCCCACCTACCTCAGTGTAAGGGAAGTTTAAATTAGTAGAAATCATCAGGACTACACATAAGGTAGGATAACTAGTTGATTAAGAAAAGTGTTGGGACACCAAAAAACTGAGAAAGAGTCCAATTAGATAGATAGATAGATAGATAGATAGATAGATAGATAGATAAATAGATCTCCATTCCAAGGGACTCACAGTCTCATTAGGATGCATGTCCAGAAGATACTTAGTTGGGACATAGTGATAGTTAAAAATAATTCCACTCATTTTCAGAGGAGGTTAACAAAACCTTTCTTTTCAGTTCTGCTGATTCTGTAGAAAGTCTTGGTCATGCTAAACTACCTTAGTGAAAGAACCAGCCCCTTTAAATGTGTAGTTTCTAAAAAGATGTGAAATAGGCAGAACAGCAACTATAGGACACATAGGATTGGGCTCCACCATTGGGCAATGATATTCTTACCGTTTGTTACCTTCCTTAGCAATACTTTTATTATTTGTGGTCAAAGTTTCCTTTTATTACTGAGTTAATAAGAATTTTTAAAAAATCATTACATAATCATCAGATAAAAATAATTATGGACTACTGCTGGCCATAGAGTAATTGGCATATTTAACTGATCATATATAATAGTTTGCTTTTTATTTTTCAGAGATTTGGTTAATTATATGTTTGTGCTGTCTAATACAATAGCTTTGAGCTTTGTGTGGCTATTTAAATTTAAAATAGTTAAATTAAAAATTCAGTTGCCAGTCATGTTAACTGTGTGGTAAATGCTTATAAGCTGCATGTAGATAGTGACCACTGTACTGGACAATGTGGATGTAGCATTCTTTCATCATTACAGAAGATTCTAGGCTGGGTGTGGTGCATACCTGTAATTCTAGCACCTGGGACACTGAGGCAAGAGAATCACTACAAGTTCAAGGCCAGCTTGGGCTACAAAGTAAGCTCAAGGCCAGTCCGAGCTGCATAAAAACTCTGTCTCAAAAAGGTAGAAACAGGCTGGGGATTTAGCTCAGTGGCATAAACACCTGTATGGCATGTGCAAAGTTGTGAATTCAATATCCCATACCAAAAAAAAAAAAAGAAAGAAACAAACAAACAAACAAACAACAACAAAAAAGAAAATTCTAATGGATAGCACTATGAGCACAATTTTCTAGCTGTGCGTTGTAGCTTTTCTTTTTTGCTGTCTCTCCCAAAGACTGTCATACTTGTCTGTCTTGTGTTAGCACTGGGGAGAAAGGTGACTCAAATTCACTCCTGTTTTTTCAGTTGTGCTGATGAACTAGTTAGTATTGTAATTAATCTGTTTGTTAGATTTTAAAAAATTAATGTAAAAAATTAATGCCCCAAGTGGTTGTTTCAAAGATTTCTGTTTGTTTTTAAATGGACTATAATCATGCAATAGCTAAAACTCCTCATAAACTGGTGACTATACTTTTGCTATTGAATATTGGTTCTAAAAATGTCTGTTTATGACCAGCTCCTTTACTACAAGCATAAATTAGGCTACTATGTTCATATCAAAGTCATTTGAAGTCATGTGTACCATTTTCTGAGTTTAAACAAAATTTCTGATCCAAGATCTATTCAGATCTTGATATATGCCAGTTAAAATATTGACTTTGAATAAACAGGTCATAAAATGCAACATTAAAATGATTAGGAGCCTAGTCCTTATCACTTAACCTAAAGTAAACGAGAATTGCACAATTCTGTCCTTAAGAAGTACAGTTTCATTGCATAGACATGCACCTAGATATTTCAAATTGCTTTTATACTATAGCGCTTTATGTTGAAAGATTGGGAATTAAAATTCATTTTATGATGAGTAGTTGCTGAAAGGCTTTAAGATAGCACTATGAAAATCTGGTATGGAAAAGAAAAATATCCAAAGCCAAGCCACATTTCTTCAGATTAGAATCAAATAATTCTTGTAAGCAATGAGATTTGTGAAATATGTCTTGCAGAATGAAAGCCTCCTTTGAACTTTAACATTGGCATGATTTATGCAAACCCAGGAAACCAAAGTATACCTTAATGTCACTTAATGTTTGTTACTTGAACAAAGTTTTTGGAATTTTAATTGTGAAACTAAAAATGAAGTTTTGTTGTTGAAAATCTGAATTCAGTAAATAGACTTGTTTCAAGCATATGTTCCAGTCTCATCAAAACCAGTAAGGTGTCCTGTGTATCCAGAAGATCAGCCAGTTAGATAGAAGTTAGAACCTCAGAAGAGAAGAGAAACTCATAGCTCATCTTCCTGGATCCTACGTACTGAGAATTGCTAGAGGATTGGGCCACTAGGGTGATTTCCCAGATATAATTCTTTCTTTCTTTCTGTAGTCAGACAGTCTACTTCATTTATCTGTGCAGAATGCCAAACCATTAAGTAAACTGCTTGTCACCAGTATTTCCTAATCACTGTATCGTGACACACCAGTGTACATAGAGATTTCTACGGTGTTGGGGCAAGCCTAGCTCTTCCCAGAGCTCTGACTCCCCTGTCACAGTGTCACCAGGCTGCCTGCCCAGCCTGTATTCTCTGCGCCTTCCCCCCAAACATTTCACATTCCTTATATCTGGACTTAGCCAAGGACTCTACTTGAGCAGAGTGAGTTTGCATTCCCTAATCTGAGTTCCTGCACAGATGCCAAGGAGTTGTTAAGTCTGTCTTTACATAGAATGTCTCACAATTCATTCTTAAAGTGGCACTTCTTTGAGTAAAACATTACCAATAACTTGTTAGAATATAATTTCTTTTCTTAGAGTATAGAAGGGATTTTTTGGACACCAAGTGAAAGAGGAGAGTGAAGAATAGAAAAGTGTTGGTGAGGGTGACAAACATTTTGTTAATTTTACTGCTTCTAGACATCCAGAAGATATATGTGTAAATCTTGGCCATTCTTAAATTACTTTCAGATTTTTCCGCAGAGCTTTCTATAAGTCACCATTTGCAGTCACTATCTTTCTCCTTGTTCTCTCACTGTACATCGGTTAAATCTGTTATGTCACTGATCAAGGTATCATTTTGTATATATCTCTTTCTTGTGGAATCTGTCAGATCTTTCTTTGTATCTTTGAAAATAGGTATATGCATATGTATGTACATGTGTATGTATATATATACTTTTCATTCCTTAGAACAGACTCATACTCAAAAAATAGCATTGAATACCGCCTCTGTATGTTACAAGAAACTGGCGATAAAAAACAATGAACAAAATACATAGAACTTCTTTTCTCAAGGAGCTTTTCTAATCAAGCAGTGAGGATGGACATTAAATAATTAGATGAATCCATAAAAGAAGATATATAATAGGAAACCCTAGCCTTTTCTAGAGGGTAAGAAGAAAGACTTTCTAGCAGAAGTGGTTGAAACTGACTTGAAAGATAAGTGGGAATTAACTAAGCAAAGAGGTAAAGGAAGAGCATTCCATGCAGAGGAACAGCATGTGTGAAATATATGACTTGATTGGTTGTCTTTCAAGTTTGAGGAACTGAAAGACCAAAATAGCAGGACCTCAGTGGGTAAGGAATAAAATGATACAAGATGATGCTGCTCCAAGTGGAAGTCAGACCTTGTAGGGATCTGTGGGCCATTTTGAATATTTGGTTCTTTAGCTTATTTTTTATTTTATTTTATTTTATTTTTTGCTTTTTTAGTTTAAGATCAAGCAGCAACCACTGAAAAGTATGAAGCAGAAGATGCTTCATCTACATCTATCCTAACATCCTCCTAGTGGATTCCTGGCTTGCAGCTTCTGTGATTTTTACATGTGTACTCCTTGTTCTCATTTGCATTGTAACTGCTGTAGAAAAGGAAGAAGTAGGAAGTCTTTAGAATCTTTCTACCTAAAGATAATGACATTCTTTTAAAATTTGAGTTTTGTTCTGCCTCAGAAGTGGACCACTTAGGTTATCCCAAAAATTTGATATCTAGCAATCATCTTCCTCAAATTTATTATCAGACTATTGTATAAATAAATAAGGCCATTCTTGACTTCTGAGACCATTGCCTCAGCCACATGCAACTCCTGCTCCAAGAACACTTAGCTAGCAATGGAAAAATCCCAGTGTCTTTCTCTTGCTGGAGCCATCCATAGGTGATTTCACAGGTAAGCCTAGAGAAGGGAAAAGGAGGGGAATTACAATGCAAATGGCTGTGCTAGGTGCCTAATCTTTTTTTTTTTTTTTTCCCAAACTCAGACACATTAGGGAAATTGTAAAACTTGTGATACAGTGGAAACATGTAAGAAAAGAATTGTTACAGGTCATTGCAAATATAAAATCCATTTTATGATATTGCTTAAGGTGCCAGTGCTTTGTGCGTAGAACATTGAGACTAACGTTTTTAAAACACCAATACAAAACAAGAAATGCACATAAATAAAAAGGTGCAGGTTCAGAAAGATTATTTTTACTTTTCAAGTGCATGGATCCAGTAGAAATGAATATAGTTATTTCAATTAGTCAGATTTAATTGAGAAAAAATCACTGAAGAGTTTTTAGTCAATAATTGATTATCACTATTATACTACATAGAAAATAGAAAGTTATTAGTAAATACACTATTTACTTATAAGAAACATAACTGCTTTAAATGTAAACTTTGTGTTATTTTTAAGCATTCTAAGATCTTGGACACGGTATTCATCTTGACCTAGTTTCTTCTGATACGGCAAGGGTAGAGGAAATAGTGGAGGTGAAGGGGACTGTTTAAAAATAAGGAACATCATACAAATGTATTTCCTAGTATTATTATTTCCATTATCTGTTATTGACTAGCAAAGCATCTCGAACTTAAAACAAGGAGCTTTGCACAATTCCCTCCATTGGCTGGGATCAGTGAGGCAGCTCTTTTGTTCCATGTGACTTTGTCCCAGTCACTCATGCAGCTGCATGTAGTTGGGAGTTCAGTTGGGGACAGAATGCCCATGATGGCCTCCTTCACAAATCTGGTGGTTGTGTGTCTATGCCCCGAAATGCCTCTCTTTTCCTTTACATGGCACATTTTGCACATCATTTTCTCTTTATAAATTTCACTGGGCAGCAGATGTGCATTTGGCTGAAAGTGTCTCCAGGCTCAGATCTGAAAGTCACTCTGTGACAGAGCTGCATTCCTCTGGTGTAGTCACAGGGCCATCCTATCTTCAAAGTTGGGTAGAAGAGGCTCCACTTTGATGGAGGAGGGCTGAGTCAGATTTGGAAAGCATAAACAGAATGAGGGGGTTGTGGCAACCACCTGTGAAACACCATGCCATAATTATTAGTAAAGAAAGTTTAAAAGACTAAAAATGTCATTCCAAATGAAGAAGCAATTAGAAATTAAACCTACAGTGCTTCCAAGAGATTTAAATTTTTTAAAATTAATTTTAATGTAAATATGCTGCAAATAGTAACTGTCACATATATTCAGAGTAGTTATTCTGGTTAAAGGGGTTATTCTAGTTTTTTCTCTAAAAACCTAATTCTTGAGTTAGCCTTACACTAAGTAAAAATGAAGTGTATTAAATCATGCTTTTTGTTGTTTCAGATGTAAAATTCACTTTACTTATATACTGACACAAAGGAAATTTTGAACTCCCTCTAGTGGCAAAAGATTTTTAAAACTTGTTTTTCAAAAGAACTTGCCTGAATTAGTAAGATGGCTGACTTATGTATAACAGAACACAGTTTCAAAAATGACTGGTTCTTACCAAGTACCTACCTTTTCCTAATGTGACATATGGATGGTTCTTTCATAGCTTATGAGATATGATCACCTTCCTAAAAAGCACTGATCATGTCACATGCAAAAGAAAGGAGATATTTTAATTTTAAAAGTATAAAACTGCTGACTATTCCTTTTAGTCAACGACTTAAAAGTTTTGTGTGCTTTTTATTTGTTTGCTCTGGGTGGGTGTGTGGGGCTTGTTTTTGAGACAGGTTTCACTGTGCAGTCCAGGCTAGCCTCAAACTCATGAGCCTCCAAATTTAGCTTTCACGTTGCTGGGATTACAGATGTGTGCTGCAGTTCTTGGCTAAATTATTGTGTTTTGACAATTAAAATACTCATATCTCTGAGTAAAAATGAAAGCTGAATTTTCAATTTTTTATTTAAAGAATTACTTTCTGAATACATGGCTAAATTGAACTGCAGAAAGTCTTTGGATAGAGAGCAGTCGGTAGCAAGTCTAATGTGAAACTTCGAAGCACCAATAGCCAAACTTAAATAAATAAATAAATAAATAAATAAATAAATAAATAAATAAATAAATAAAATAGAGGTGCCAAGGTTTTATGTTTTCCACTCAAATTTCAAATTTGGATTTTCATAGCCTTTGGGGAAACAACATTCATCATAAATGTTACCACCATTATTCCACACAAAGGAAAGCGTAACACCAAAGGACAAAGCAGACCTGCTATTACAGACTTTGCAAACCAACTTCTCCTATCCCCACCACACTGCCTAAGATAGTTAAGAGTGTTCATTAACTTACTCTGATACCCGTCCATTTATAGGCATTTACTCTGATCCTTTTTGAAAAGACTTTCTGTAATGCTATTAGAAAAGACATTCTTAACAAAATTCTGCTTCCTAACTATTTACAGAAGCTAATCCAGGTTACTTAACCTGTATATCTGGCAGATTGACACCTATACCCCTCTGTTCTCCATTCCACAAAAGTAGGAATATGGCCAGGGATGGGGAAAATCCATGGTTTTGTTTTTCTATTAAATCTCCAGAATGTGGAACCTGAAATTATTAAAATAATTCCCAGACATTTTGTTTTGTTTGGGAGTAAGTAATGAACTAGTGAAATTCTACTAAAACAAGACACCCAATCAAAAGTTAGGCTTTGTTTTTTCCCAATACTTCTTTTAGTTGAATATTTATAACTGAGTATGTGTCTCTTGTGGTCTCAATTACATCCGGTGTATTTAGCTGGCAGCATTTCCTCTATTGAGACTGCCCCACATTATTTGCCTGGCTGCATGTCTGTGAATATATATATAGAGAAAACCCAGTTGTATTAGAGAGTGAAAAAATTGGTGGACCTCTGACTTTGATTTTTGGAACAAAAAAATGAGGCCCTATATTTGTTATAAACAAACTTTTGGTGATGTGGGTATTGAAATACATAGTTCACAAAGGTGCATGAAAGTCTTACAGATATCTCATAACCACCCTGTATGTTTTCTCTTGAATATTGATAAAAGTCTAATTTAACTAACAAGAACAAAAATTTCCTTCCATCTTTAATTGCATAAATTTAAAATAATGAAAGGGAATTTGCATTTTGTAAAATGGTGTTTTTGTCTTGTTCTCATAGAAACGTTTTTGGAACAGTGGTCTGTACTAACAGCTGTATTCAATCTTGACTAAAAGTTACTTCCTGAAGAGAATAAAATTCAAGTTAGCATTCAAACTTATCTAGAACATGATCCTATAAGAGAGTGTATTATGTGATCATGAAACTGGACACAGGCACCCTGCTGAGGTGTGTTCTTGTGAATAATACCCAATAAAAACTGTTAATCAGCATCAGTGTTTTTAAATAAAGATTTAATATTCTAAAAGATTACTTATTCGTATGTAACTGTCATATTTTTAAAGAGTTTTATTTGGTGATATTTTTAAATTTCATTCCTTATGCAATTCTGTGTGTATGGAGTTTATGTTTGTGACTTTATACACATAATCATGTAGCTGGATATACATAGATGTTTATATATTTAGACTTTTAGTATTTTAAAATAGTTGTACCATTCTTGATTCTCAGGCAAAAATGTTTTGATTCAGTTTTATTCATTTATTCAGAGTCCAAATTACATAAGCTTTTTTTCCCTGACTTAATAACATTAGTTGATTTTGTGTAGAATATGGTTTTAAGTATTTAATAAGGGTTTCAAAATATCTTTCCAATAGGTATTATTGACTTTTATTCCCCTAAATATTATACTTTTTATTTAAAGAAGGTAAGTGTTGCATTTATATAACTTGGATATTGCTAAGCCTTAATAATTTACATGGAAAAGTTTTGACTGAATCATCTGTTTTTTTATGGGTCTTTTTTTCCCCCTCTAAACAAGGAATCCATAATTTTCAGTCATAGGTTATCAGATTGAAATAGAGATAAAGTCTAACACATTAAGGCACAATTAGCTAACATAAATAAGAATTCCAACCTTCTCAATTTATAGTAATCAGAACCATTTCCGGCCCTACTTCGGCAGCAAAGAAGCTACACTCTTTTTCATTCCTTGACCAAACCACTAAGTTGCCTTGAAGACCTTTGTTTATAATGTCTTTTTGTATTCTTTTCCTCTTGACATGCTCCCTTCCCTCCAGCAGTGAGATACTAATTAAAGAGAGGCCACTGTGACCCTAGGTTGTTTAGAAGTCATCCGGAATGAGGTGGCAGCACAAATCTGGACAGGAAGTGCTTCTGCTTAAAATATAGCAGCCCTTAAGACTGTATCATCAAAAATCTGTTTGCTTCTAATAGCAACAAAAATATCTCCTTTGGCTTAAAACCTGTACATTTCTAAAGAAAATGGAATCCCTAACAATGACTGAACTAGCACATCATTTATATACTTTTAAAATTTGTCACAATTAACTCATATACGTCAAATGATAGTTTATTTTAGAAACATTGAAGTGTACAATTATTAAAGACATATATTAAAGTTGATGAGGGATAGATAGTTAAGCCGTATGTTTGGGAGGAGCAAGGAATACCTGTCTTGCCATTCCTCTAAGAATTTGAAGCAGCTCAGACTGCATATGAAAAGCTTTTTTTGAAGCACTTTAATTGGGATACTAAAATGAATGTAGGACTTGTCAATCATGTAGGTGAACGCACTTCAATTTTTAAAATAACATTTTAAAAGAAATAATCTAAAAGCCTGCTGTCTAGTGGTACTGTCTGAGATTAAATTATTTCTGTTAAAATGACTTGCGAGTGCTAAGTGCTCACCTACGTGAAACAGTTTCTCACACGATTTTGTATTTTTTTTTTTTAGCAATATACTTTTGACTGCAAGTAATAGAGACCCACCACTGTTTGTATTAAACAATGAGATGGGATTAAAAAGAGAATATTGCTAAGCCTTAATAATTTAGGACTAGGACACTTACTAGTGGTCATAGTGGCACTTGCCTGTAATCAAAGCCTGTGGGAGGCTGAGGGAGGAGAATCTAAAGCAAGTATCCTTTTTTTTTTTTTTTTTAATTCAAGCCCAGGCTGGGCAATTTAGAAGACATAGTGAGAGTTTGTCTCAAAATAAAGAAAAATGCTAGCCATGTAGCTCAGTGTAAAGGCCCTGGGTTCAATTCCCAGTATGAAGGAAAATACATATATATATATATATATATATATATATATATATATATATATATATATATTAGTTGAGTAAGAATGTCAGTTACAAAACCAGACCTCAGCAGAACATAGGTAAAATGTTCTCTTCCCAGATGTCAGAATTCGCCAAGGCCATAGTCTCTTATGGTGACCTTATAGAGACCCCCCAGACTATTGTTCTCAGTTTAAGACAGAGTTTTAAGAGTAACAAT
This sequence comes from Hydrochoerus hydrochaeris, assembly GCA_004027455.1. Lineage (NCBI taxonomy): Eukaryota > Metazoa > Chordata > Mammalia > Rodentia > Hydrochaeridae > Hydrochoerus > Hydrochoerus hydrochaeris. The sequence goes on along the minus strand of PVLA01005793.1, from coordinate 40,256 downwards.
TTTAAAATTTTTCCTCTTGAATTTCTTCCATTTTTGTGATTCAGTTGTTCTTTTTTTAGCTGGTTTCCGAGTCTAGCTCCTTTGTCTGTTGGGATCTTTTGTCTCCTCATTCTCTTCTCCTGAGTCTCTGTTATTGGAAATCCTGTGAGTCACCATTACCACTGATAATTCCTGTCTCCTGCTTCTCCCTATTCCCAACATAATTTTATTTCTGCCGCTGCAGGTACTGCACAGCCTTCCCTTTATGCTCAGGACCCTTTTTTAAGTAAGCATTTTAAACAACTTTTAAAAACCTAACATGGGGCTGGGGATTTAGCTCAGCAGCATAAGCACCTGCCTCGCAAACACGTAGTCGTGAGTTCGATCCCCGGTACTCCCCCCTCAAAAAAAAAGAGCTAAATGATATAAAATAACTAAAAGGTAGCTGGAGAAGAAAAGATATTTTTGAAAATTTTAAGAGAACTGATAACCTCTTCAGATAAAAAAAAAAATCAGTTTGAAAGGAAAATACTCAAATTATTTGTTTAGAGAGGCATTGAAAAAGTGTATGCATTCAAACTTGAGAGTCTACACTGTCTTATTAAAAAATAGTACTGCTTTTAAAACCTCCCGCTTCATGCTGCTTCATGTAAATAGTACTGTGAGGAGCAGCACTGATAATTTAAGATGTCATGAAGTGAAGCAATTGTTGGTTGATCACATCCCACTCAAGAAGCAAAGTTAAGGTCTCTAAAAACACCATGAAGACTACTTTGGTTTGACTTTCAGATATCTTAATAATTTGTCTGTGAATAAAATGCCAATTCCTCATTATCTTAAGACAAGCATCCTTTTTATGTTTGTTTTTAAAATTATCCTACTTTCCTACTGCTGCTCATCTTTTCCCTTTTAGTTGAGCAGGATATATATACATAAATAAGAGGAAAGAATTCTCAATTCTAGATTCCTTCATTTTATTTTATTTTTTTAAAATCTGAAATAGAGGTGCTGAAGTTCATTTTGTATTTTCCAGCTTTCCCAGTCCTGGGTGAAATGCCTGATATATACAGATTAAAGGTGGAAGTGGTTTATTTGGCTCACAGTTTCAGTGGTTTCAGTCTATGGTGGATGAATCCACTGAGGAGTGTAGCACTCTCATGATCCAGTCACCTCTCCAGGAGTCTCGTAATTCATCAGGTTGACAAGGAAGATTAATTGGCAGAGTTCTATAAAATTCCTCCTAGTTTCTGCCACATGCTTTAATTTGCCATTTACAAATGAATAGATGGTGCACATAATTATACACAAAATGTATGATTTTGTTTTCATTTAAAAGTTTTCAACTAAAAGTTAAGTTGAAAAAGATCCTGAAAAGCAATTTAAAATTCAGTTGCTAATCTATCCCTCTTAGAGCAACAATATCCAAAACTTGTCTGTTAATGGGACTTTTCTTTCCCCTCTTCTTTGGAAGTAATCAGCATCCCCAAATGCACATAAGAGTGTTTTCACTCATTAGAGAACAAGTGCTTCTCAGACTCTGAAGGCTTTCTGTGTGAAAACAAAACAGGCAGGAAGAGTGCTATCTGAGGGTGAGGAAATTTTTCTTCAGTTTATGAGATGGTATTTTTTTTTTTTTTGCCTTGAACCCATAAGTCAGTAATACATTTAGCATAACTTGTGTTTTCTAGATTTACAATGGTAGACAAGGCATTGAGGTGAACCCATTGCTCTGTAAGTGGACAGATGGTGAAATGGACCTGCTAGTGAAATAGACAGATAGATACAAACAAAGTACAACACAAGTGGCCATACTAGCATATACTACAAGGGGTAATTGAAAAACATGATGAATGCTTGAAGTTTAAAAAACGTAGTATATAAAAAAAATTACTAAGAACATTGCCAAGTGTGTTAGAAACAAAGAGAGTTAATGGCATTGTGTCTTAAAAGTTTTACTTAGACTTAAAGCTTTACATAGTGAGTCTTGTAATTTAAATATTCTCTGTATATTTTGGTAACACTGAATTGCTCAAACATTCATGGCAATTTCTATCAAATAAAAACATTATGTTATGTCTGCATCCACCTTATTTACTGGACCTGACACCATGCAACTTCTCCAAAGTCAGAATGACCATGAAAAACAAATACTTTAAATCAGTTCAGGACATGGAGGAAGCCACAACACACTTAAAGACACAAAAGAAGACTTCCAGGATTGTTTCAGAAAGTGGCAAGAACAATGCAATGAGTGTGTTAAAAGTGAAAGGGAGTAGCTTGAGGGGATTAATGACAGTGTGTCTTTTACTGTAACAAACTTCTTTAAAAACTTTTGATACATTCACCATTTTAAAAAACCATATAGGTAGATTTCAGAGGTGCCATCAGAAAAGGGGGACAAGGAATGAATGCTGATCAGGAGGTGTACAGGCACAAGAAATCATGATCCATGGTGGGTCTGGGTCCCAGTGGAAGAGCCACATTTGGAAGCCCAAAGGATTCTTTTGTTTAATGGTGATTTTTGAAGCACTGATTGTGGGCAGAATCAGTTATGGAAATGAATCTGAAACAGAGAATAAAGTGGGTGAAGGAAGACAACCAAAAGAGACAGTTTGGAGTTCCACAAATCTGGGAGACTGAAGCTGATGTAGAAACAAGTAATGTTACATGGGGAGTGAGAGGCGGTTGTGAATGGTGAGATCAGAAGCCAGATTGTAGTGATCTGTAATAAGAATGGACAAGTGAAGATGTGCCTATCTCCACTGCTGAGCGGTCTTTGAGTGAACTGAGAGGGCTGGTAATGCCCGCTGTGCCACTGAGGCTGTGCATGCTTCTAACCCCAACTCATTCAGAGGCTGAGGCAGAAGGATCACAAGTTGAAGGTCAACTTGGGCAACTTAATGAGACCCTGCCTCCAAATAAAAATAAAAGGGCTGGATAGATATACAGCTCAGTGTTACTCTTGCAGCAAAGGAGAAAATAAATTTAAAAAAAAGTTTAAGCAGTAAGGAAAGTGCTCTTTTTCTTTTTAGAAAACAAAAAACTTGAGCTAATTAGTTGATGAAAAAATCCTTTTCATTGCTGTTCTAATTTCTAAAAAGAAGATGTATTAATGTATCTTTTTATAATAGAACTTCCTAAGTAGTTGAGAAAAACTGAAAGCAAGTAAGCAATTCAACAGAAATTGAGTTGGGTGAGGTAAAGTAGAGTTCTAGGTAAATTAATTAAAAATCAAAGACTCATATAAAAATATCTTAAGAACTAAGAACATCTCTCCTAATAAAAAGAGTGCCAAGAAGATATGGAAAACTATACAGATATATTTGAGAAAGAACTGAAGACATTTCATGTAAATGGTACCTATCTTATGATTTGGAAATGAAAGTGGGATTGAGAGTTTGAGGGAAAGAATTAGAATTAATTTATGTGGGAAAGGATAGGGAGCCACTAGTAAATGAGTAATACAAATGTTGCACAGCACCAAAGGTTTAACTAAAATTAAGTGAATTTTTAATGAAGCCAATGAGTGTTGTTAGGATTCTCCTCAGAGGTTGTCAGCAACTCAAGAGGAGGAATAGAAACCTCTGGTTACACATGCTCTTTTGAAAGACAGGACTGTGGATGCTGGGCCCTAGAAATAACAAATTTGAACTGGCTGACTTAATAAATTGAGGTTGGTTAAATGACATGTGGTGAAGAAGCAGTGGTGGTCTGTGGCCCTGGTGGTGATGATGTGAACCTATAGACTAGAAGGGTGGGACAATAAAGAGAGTAAAAGAGAGGCTCATTTCTTTCTCTGGACTGGGCAATTGGGAGGTTGGTAGTATACTGTGAAGAATGGTGAAGATTGGTGTAAAATCCTTATAACAAATGTCTGGCACGTGCTAAGCACTCAACTGTTTTCTGATTCAATAATTTTTATTATAGTGCAGAATAGATGAGAGGATGGGAAGTTGAGAATTTGATGACACAGTGATATCGGTCACTGAAGGAGAGACAATATACACATCCTCTAGGTTTTCTTGAACCTCACTATAACTATAACTAACTATAAACTGGGGTTTTAGATAATACAGTAATATTACTCAAGAAAAGGTAGTAGTTATGTGCTAAATTTATCTGAAAAAGGAAAGCATTTCCTGGGGATAGGTGAGTGATGATAACTAATATTCATAATTTAACAAACTGAAGTATCTCCTTTACTTCTTGAAAAAACCATAAGGGAGATGCCTTTCCCTATTTTACAGTGGAACAGTGGATTTAGATGAAGGTTGATAGCCTAGCAGATAGTAGAATTGCCTTTTGATCATGGGAGCTTTTATAGAAAGCCCATGCTCCAAACAGCAGTCCAGTTTATACGGGATGGAAAGAGATGGAGAAAATCTCAGGGCTATGCTGTTTTGCATTGAAAGTGAATGAGGAAGAGACAAAGAATCAGCCACCAATGTTTTAAAGGAAGTGGTGTCATCAGAGGAAAGTAATTCTTGGCTGCTTCGGTTAGCCTAAGACACTTTTTGATAACATCTTGGCTTTTAATAAATAAATGCTTAACCAAGAAAACATTTAGTTATTTCTAACTCTTAGGTCCAAGAGGCTATAATTTTTATGAAACTTACAGTAAAGCTTTTTTAATAGCAAAGCTAGCTTAGCTACATCCATATACATGCATATAGATGAACATGGATGGATGATAGATAGATAGATAGATAGATAGATAGATAGATAGATAGATAGATATTAAATGCTTATCTTGTCTGGATTCCTGTAAGCACTTCCTGGTTCATTTTTTATGATAACTATTTTTGGGTAAGAGTGGGAGTGTGTTTCCTCACAATTTCTGTTTCCAAGTCATGTGGAAATGAGCTGCAGCAACTGATGGAGTGTATAGAACTCCTCAGATGTGTTTGGCTGGAAAGGAAACTGAGAACTTCTGATTTACAGTGAAGCTAAGTCAATAAGCAGTCACTGAGCTCACACTGGATACCTTTTAAGAAAGAATGGAGAGCACATGCTAACCATGGTTTCTTCAGCTGAGGAGTTTATAATGTAAAGATAATAAGTTGGCCTAATGTAGGCATTAAACCAGTCCTTAGAAAATAGAGCAAGAGGATTTAGAAAATAGAGAGCAGAAAAACTCAGAGCAGACCATGAGCTGTGATTTCAACAGAGTAAACAGAGGGAGGAAAGAGTGTGGTTTGGCTGATGGAAAAACAGAGGCTGTTTCCTGGCAAAACTCAGAGCCAGAATAGAGTGAGTTCATGGGCAGCCAAAACACAAAATAGTAGTTGGAATAGAGGTAAAGGGGCAAAGGAGTTAGAAAGTGGAGAGCTTTACAAGTGTCATTCAGAAATTTGTATTTGATGTGGGAGTTTTAGGTCAAAGAGGACATTAAAAGTTATTTCAGATATAAGGCATACAGCAAATAAATAAGGATAGATCCAAGGGAAAATCAGAAGAGAGTCAGGCCGTTTTAGTTTGAGGAATCTAATGGATAAGAGGTAGAGAAAAAGAAGAGAGACAGAACAACAGAGCAGCTGTGAATTTAAAATTGTGCATTTTCATTGTTAAGTGTAGAAATTACCTGACTCTCCTCTAATCACTTAAACTTGCAGCATATCTTAATGAGTCACTGTCATCTTTGCACTCTCCAGACTGTTGTCTCATGTCTCAACTTTTTAAAATGGATTTTTTTCTTTTTCTTTCCTTCTTTGCTAGGAGAAATTCATAAGAGTAATATGCACAGATGAAGTTCAAAAAAAACTTATAATCAACTTTGTAGTCACTTCATAGGTGTTTATAGCACCAGGGATTTGTCTTGCTTGTCTGGAGTCCCCTGAGAATCAGCCTCACAAGACTAATACCAACTAAAAATATCTTGCACAAGTTTTCAAACACACACCAGAGTAAAAAGAATAGTTTCAATGATTATTAATAATTCATCTATTTTTATTTATTGATAGAGATTTTAATATTATATGAGAGAACAAATATAATTTTAAATTGCCAGAGTTTGTTCACCTAATTTAAAAAAAAATCTACTAGTCATCAAAAAACCTGAATTATTATATTTTAAATAAAATATGTAGTCAGGTATAGAAACAGGAGAAAAACATTCCCTGTGGTGACTTACAATATTTCATAGGCTGAGGATGATCATGGTAAATAGCTTGTGTAAATTCTAAGAACTTCTAAATTAGAACATATTTTTAAATCACTCAAGAGATCATGAACTATAGAACTTGAACTGGAATTTTCCTTTTAGCAACAATTATCAGGCATCTTAGTCATAAGCTACTTTTATCTTTATAGAATAATAATTATTTGACTAGGACTTGCATACATTTTGCAGATATTTTCCATTCATTCAAATTTCATTAACAAATATTTGAATACTTGTGTACTAGGGCCTGCATTAGGGACTTAGAATACATTATTTGATATGTTAATATTTATTAAAAGATTATTTTAAAGATGAGATCACTGATGTTTCTGCATAGAAAGGAAACATTACAGCTACACAAAATTCAAAGCTTAGCCCTGAAGTTTTAATTTAATCAGTCTTAGAGTCTGTAAATAAATTGGGCAATTTCTTTCACTTTTTTATGTCAGTTTTATCATCGCACCAGTGAAATGACTGGAAGAGTATTTGAAGAAGAGGAGAGCTTCATGGTGACTAATCATTCCTGAATAAATATGAATTATCAGATATTAATGTTGTTACATGTATGAATCATTCATGTCAGTTTCTATACGTAGGTCATCTTATGTGTTAAGTGTTTGCTTTTGATTCATTTTGTAACTTCCTACCAATTTTAGGAATTGTGATAACCACTTCAGTTAGATATCTTTTTGTCTAACTTATATGATCTATGCAGACATTTCTCTTCCCATGTGAAGCACTAGGAGGACAGAAAACTAGTGCATTAGGACCTCTAAAAGGATGGAAATCTGTTTGTAAGACTCACAATCTTACAGACTACCAGAACAGTACTGCTTACTGATAGAAATATTGGGATAGGGTTAGGGATACAGGGATAGGGGTAGGGGGTAGGGATGGGGTAGGGATAGGGGGAGGGGGAGGGATAGGATAGGGGGAGGGATGGTGATGGTGATGGGGGAATGGGGTAGGGGTAAGGGTAGGTATAGGGATAGGATAGGGGTGGGATGTGGTGGTGATAGCGACAGAGTAATAGATTGATTGATTCTCAGGTTACTTTGCTACTGACAACTTTCAAAGCACTAATAAGACTATTGAAGTAGTCTGATAAATATCTATGGACTTCAGTTCATCTCCCTATAGTCTTTCTTATTATGTGAATGCACTGTGCATATAAAACACTGTAGGTGTTGCCTGATGTAATTGTGGGGAGGTGAACAGCTCAGCTTGCTCCTTTGCTATGGATACATCTGTGTGATTAGGGGAAAGTTTCTTAGTCTTGATTCATGGAGACTGTGTCCACTACTGCCAAATCTCCTTGGAAAAACTGAATGTATGAGTCACTTACTTATAACCATACTTACTGTTATTTTCTTAGGAAAATTAAAAATGAGTGTTTGACAAAATATATTTCCAGAGCCTTAAATTATGAATGAAAAGAACATGTATGTGTAATTGAATACATGATGTTCATGCACCTGTTTGCCATACTTCATAGATTCTAAGACTTACCTTTTTCACATTTCAGCACTTTGGGAATAGATATGCATCTGTGATTTGTGATGTCTTATAATTTTGTCTACTTGTTATATACTGTTAGCATTTGAGTACATCAGGCAATTTTCAGGCACCAGTCTTAGATTGCATGATATACAATTTACATACAAATATTTGCAGAATACTTGCTTGCAGAGAGATAAGCAGACCACTTCACTTTTACCCAAAAAGTAAATCTAGAAGATCAATGTTGACAATAACAGTTGAGGCCACGAGAAAACATTTTGTCATGAAATCTCATCTCCTTAATAAGTCATATGCAGATGCAATTCCTCTTATGATGCCAAGTGATCAAAAAAGTTAGAATAAAAATTTATGATGTGTAATAAATTTGTAAAACTTCTCTTTTTGGGGAATGGTTGTACCAGAGATCAAACTCACATTCTTGTGCTTGCCAGGCGGGCACTTTGCCACTGAGCTATCTCCCCAGCCCCAATCTATAAAATATTTTTTAAAAAGATGTGGCCACCACCTTTACAGTTCATTCTTAACTCAGGTGTTCATAATTCAACAAAATGGGTGAAAATCATTTCTGCCATTTGTTTATATATGTAAGAAAGCTATCTTGCTTTGCCACTCATGCATTCAGCAAAACCTACTATATGCAAGACTGTATGGCCAGGGATATGACTCAGTGGCACAGCACCTGCCTGGCAAGTGCAAGGTCATGAGTTTGATTCCCGGCACATACACACACACACACACACACACACACACACAAAACAAACAAAAAAATGTAGATTAAATAGTTACAGATTTACTGACTGTTTATATCATGTATAAGCTTGTTAAGATTTTTTAAAAACTGAGCTTCTATGTTTATGGTGGCACAGAATACAAAGAAAATTACTTCTTACCTACAGAAGATATAGATTCTACTCCTGAGGTAGAACTCCGACAGATAGTTTCAGATTTTAAGGCTGGTTAGCAAAGGATTTTTTTTTAATCACTAGTTGATAATTACATATTTTCCTCTTAGAAGTAGTTGTTCAAGTTACAAAAGTAAAGCCTACAAAGTGGACATTTAAACATCAGTTCTGTTCATCTGTCCAACAAAAACTTAGTAATATGGTTATCAGTCCTACACACTTAAACATACATGCAGTTATATCCTTTAGAATACTTTCTTTTCCTCTCTCTTTTTTTTTTACAATAACTTTTTTCTTTTTACAATAACTATAATCAATTCTCGGAAACTGTTTAGAAGTTCTACACATGTATAAGTCTCTACATGTATTCCTAGCCTTTCTGTGTTAGAGGGGGAAACAAATCAAAACAAGTCAACAATACAAATTCCTAGAGAAACATGAAAAGGACATATAAAATCACAATACTAGGTGATCTAAGGTAGTTACTAAGATGTCTTTTGTTATTTTCAATAAAATTGTCTATATCGTCAGACATAGTATAATTAAACTTAGCAGTACATAACACTATTAATAAAAACCAAACATTGGAGACATTTTAGGACTTCAAAGGCAGTTAAATAATCAAACCAGAATGGGTATCCTATTGAATCTTGTCATCTTCAGAGTAGTTGCCTCTACTCTCAGCCTTGATACTCTCAAGATTCGAATAAAATCAGTCAAGACAAAACAGCGAGATAGCCAATCTTCTCTGCCTCATCTCTGCTATGCTATTTTTCTGTCATTGCTGTTTACTTTTCTCCTTCATTCCATTGTCTGCCCCTTTCATTGAGGCCTTTCTGCCATTGTTCCTGGAATCCTGGTGATTTTCTTCTCTCTCTCTAGAATGTCCTTCAGTATTCTTTGCAGGGTTGGATTGGTGGTCATGAACTCCCCCAGTTCCTCTTTGTCGTGGAAATATCTTGTCTCTCCATTAATTTCGAGAGACAGTTTTGCAGGGTACATCAATCTGGGTTGGAGGTTTTCTTTCAGGGCTTGAAATATTTCACTCCAAGCTCTTCTTGATTTAATAGTTTGCATCAAGAAGTCTGCTGTGATTTTGATGGGTTTTCCTTTATAGGTAATCTGTTCCTTTTCTCTGACCACTTTTAATATTCTGTTCTTGTGATGGATTTCTGGGATCCTGGTTATTATATGTCTGGGTGTAGATCTGTTTTGGTTGTAGCTGGCTGGAGTTCTGTATATCTGAACATCACTTCTGTTTCCTATGTTTGGGAAGTTTTCCTTAATTATTTCTGTGAATAGCCTTTTTATTTCATTTGTATTTTTCCCTGCATCTTTGTTCACATTTTTTATACTTAGGTTATAAATCTTCTGGTCCTCTTCTAGCCTTTGTATCATTATTTCCTCGTTCCTTGTTATTTTTAAGAGTTTCTTCTTTCCACAATCATACATTGCAAGTCTATCTTCAAGTTTTGAAAGTCTGTCTTTAGTTTCTGTTAAGAAGTTTTGCCAGCTTTCAATGGAGTTTTTAATTTCCTGATATTCTCTTTCGATATGTTTCATGTATTCTAGATTTTGTTTATATTCTTCATCAAAGGCTTCTCTTCTTTCTCTGGATTCCTCCATTCTTCCATTTGTGTCTTCTTGAGGATTACCCAGCATTTCTTTTATTAATCTTCTTATACCTTGCCTTACCTGAGTTAGAATTTCAGATTTAAATTCGTCAATGATGTCACAGAAGTATTTATTTCTTATGAGGCCGTGTCTGATATTGCATGTTTGCTGCCCTCAACCTTCTCTGCATTTACCTCTCCTGGACTCACTTTCCCTGGTTCAGCAGTTGGAGGCCTTTTGCTGTTTCTCTGTCTTGTCATATTTCTAGTTTCTGTCAGACAGGTGAGTGGTGGAGGTCTCTGGGCCTTTCATATTGCTTACAGTTTTTTCTGCAGTGCACTGGTAGGGAAGTGCCCCACCCCCAGTCCACTGCCAATCTATGAGGCTCATCAGGATTTTTTTTTATATATATAGATAAAACTAAATACAACTAATGGGATGAATTTTCTATTGATCAAGGTGTGCAAGGAGAAACAGTAGCATTCAGTTACTGAAATATTGAGTGATTGTTGTATACCAGACACAGGCACAGTGATTGGTCCTTAATAATTTTTTCCAGCTTTGAAATTCTCTAATATTGAGCTTTGTGATCTTTAGTAAGTTGCCTAACCTACTTGAGGTTACCTACCTGTTCAAAACAAAATGGGCATAGGAGATACTTGCCCTGCCTCCTCTGACACTTTGAGATAATATACATTAAAGCATTTTATAAATGGTAACATTTTTATACAATTATTATACCTGTATCTGTGAATATTTATGTTCTTTATAGTAGATAAATACATCTCTCTGAGACTCTCTCTGTGAATATTTACAATTTTCATTCTCTCTATAGATATGGGTATATTTTCTAACAGGTTTTGGCAAGATCCTTTGGTTGAAACATCATTATATTTGACACTAGATCAAATATTAGATTGGGAGATAAAGGGAGAGTAGTTCTGAGGAGTATGTGTTTAATATGATGTCAGTTTCCTGGGAGTGTTCTTTACAGTTTGGAATTAAGAATTGCTGATGTCATTATCAGTCATATTGTCATGACAGCACTAGAATTTCCTCATCTGACTTCTCTCTTCCTGGGGAGTATCAATTTGCTACAGGTCTGTCATCATTTTACCCCATGTGTTGAGTGTAATAGATAACCCAGAACTAGTCTTCTTAAAAACTCTTAGAATGGGGAGTTTTATAAGCTCCTTAGGTACCCTATTTTAGAACTCTACATTGTGTATCCTAATGTTGGAAAGTTTGCCTTCATACATATTCCACCAAGTAGAAACCTATTTGTAATTCTGTGTGCTCTTCTTTTAGCTTTATAATTCTGTGGAGAATGAAAAGCTTTTCAGCATTCTCATTTACATAAAGGATGTGATTAATTATTCTAGCATCCTCTTCAGGTGAAAAAGACCTGCTTGAATGGTGATTGTCTTACAGTGAGACACAATACCCAACACCTACAGCTTAAAGGAGGAGAGAAATTTAATTTGTTCAGGGTTTCGGTCATGACTGGGTGCCTCCAAGACAGAGACATCATGGCAGAAAGGTGTGGCAGGGCAAAGCTGCTTAGCTCCAGGCAACCGCAAAGCACAGGAGGGGAGCAGTGCCCCAGCCAAAGGGATAAGAAACAGACACAGACCCCAAGGTCCTGCTATCATGACCCCCCCTACCCCCACCCCATTCAGACACACTAGAAACATACTCCATCAATCCCAAAGCCAGCGAAGCTGAAACTGCATCCTAATTGCTTCAGTAATTTTAGCAACTGAAGAGAAAAACCAAAAACAAACAAACAAAAAAACACTTTTTTTTTCCTTCTGTGTTAACTCTTGTTATGGATCCACCACAGACATTCAGGAATGCATGATAATAACCTTTTGGCATTCTTAGATTACTTGAGAGTTTTGTTTGTGTTAGGTGTCCCGGGGTGTAGTCTGCTATATACAACATTGTCATTAACGCAGTTGAATTTTACTCATGGAAAGGAGATGGTCATTCTAGTTTCAGATTAATTTTGTTTCCATGATTTCATGATTTTGACTCTCGTTTTCCAAAATTCTGTTTATTTCCTGAGTTCTTTTGGTCTCTTCTCATGTCAAAAAGTGGGCATGGTTAGTATTTTTCCCAGCACACTAGTCCCTTCCTTACCTCAGCTTTTACCCTTGAGTTTGGTCACATACATAAATGATTATGTTATTTCCAGCTCTTTAAGAAAACTAGTCACAAAGATTATCTGGTAAATGTATTTCTTTCACAATTTGTAAGTTTTACTATAATTCATGGAAACTTTCTTGAATTATCTAAAATATAGCTTTAAAATAAGCCCTTATGTTTATAAAGTTTCCTGTGGGCAATACTACATTCCCACAAAGAGTATAAAGTACTGAGGCATCTGTCCAGGTAATTTAGGAGAACAACCATCTGTAACATATGAAAAAGGAACTGTTCTTTGTCCTGGTTGCCCAGATAGTTGGCTTTATTATTTTTGTTATAGAATTTGATTTACAAGTACAAATTCATTGTAGTATAAAACAAAATCTTGAATTTTTAATATAACTTGTATTTACTAGTGTTTGAAAAAATAAGCCAAATACCTGTTTTGATAGAAAAATATGGAAAGGGAAATTTATCTTTTAGAAAATTCTTACACCAAAAATTCAGGTGAGCTTTGAATTTCTCACTATTTATGAGAACACAGCAATAACTAAGTAAAAAAAAAAAAACCAAACTGCATGTAAATTGTTTTGAATTTGACATGTTTTCCCACAGAGAGAAATGTCCTGAGTGGTGAGTACAGTTTTAGTTAAACTATAAGTGCCCATGAATTCCATAATGAAACTAATCTCTAGTATGGTCTCCCATTATTTATTTATTTATTTATTTTGTGGAAAAATTCTCAGTTGTAGTTCTGGTTTCTGGAAATAACCTTTCACTGAAACATCATCTTAGCATCTAGAAGATAGCTCTCTGTGCCTCTCAACTTTATCCCACCAACTATCACAGAAAATGAAACTGCTTGCAAGAAAACAGTGTTCGTTAGCAACCATTAGTTAAGTGAGATTTAGGCACTAGTTTGGAGTTAGAATATTTATCTTTACTATTCATATATATTCTAAAAGTGGGAAGTTTGCTATTAAGTCAGTTGATTAGAAATTCAATATACAGATGCTCCTCCAGTTATGGCAGGGTTATGTCCCCATAAGCCACTGTAATTTGAAGGGTACTATAAGTTGAAATACACGTCATACACTTAACTTAGTGGACATCATAGCTAAGCAAACACACTTCCTTTAGTAAATTGGTTGTTTCACCTTGTAATCATGGAGTTTTCCAGGAGTTGTGGCATTGTAGTGCAGGTTGAACTTCATCAGAGCAAATAGTAATAATAAACACCATTAATATTAATGGAGGCAGAAGAGTTTGGAACTGGAGAGACCTGAGTTCAAACCCCAGCCACTTGTACTGGATCTGTGGATCTGGGAAACTTACTTAAACCTCTGGGCCTCCGTTTCCTCATTATTAAAACGAAGTAGTCATTATTCTCTGTGTGTGTGTGTGTGTGTGTGTGTGTGTGTGCGCGCGTGTGTGCGCGCACGTGCACGCGCGTAAAACATGTTTATAAAGTGCCTGGAATATAAAATATTGAAAAAAACATCCATTACTGTTACTTAACAGTCCACACAGAGAAGCAGCAGCAGGGCAAAACTTGTTTCTTCTGTTTTTTCTCACCAGGATAAATTTAAGAATCATCAGAACATGGCTTCTGGTAAGACTCATCAGAATATGGCTATGTTTAGGTCATCCTATATATATTCTGGTATTACAGTTATAGTTTTATTTTATTACAGTTGTTTCATTTTTATGTAGATAATGATTTTATGTATCTAAGGAACCTTTAAAGTCTGGAATAATAATTGCGATTTTTTTAAAAAACAAAATAGTAAATAATAGAAAATATTGTTGCTACTTTAGAAATAGGACATTTTATCAACTCTATTTTGTACCAAGAAAAAACAGAAATTTTAAAAAAATTGCTTATGTCATATATATTTTCCTTTTTTGTTTTGCTTGGTTCCAGAGGCTTTTTGAGCTTTTAAACATGGAGACTGTCAAATGTGAATAGTCTTTTAGTGAGAACTGCTTACACCAACCAATATTGTGTGGCTATATTTTGTGCATTAAAGGTTGTAATTATAAATAATGTTAAATGAATATTTTCTGTTAATTCTTTTCTGCTTGAAATATGAGCTAAGTAAACAGGATATCCAACATGCCTTAGCAGTGGTGTAGAAGGGTAGGACCTGCTATAGGTCAGTTCTTTTCTTGATAGAGGTGTTCTATTTTTATATCATTGGACATCCTCTCTTTCAAAACTTAGCTCCAGTACTACACGTACATTTTAGGAATCTCACTCAAATGTTCCACTGTTACAAGGGGCTCAGTAATATGTATAATAAGGTTTATTAGAGAGGGACTCCCCTGGATATTTAATTCTTTCTCATGTGCCCTTTTCACAAACTTTTTCTATTAGCAGTGATTTCAACAGGATTGCCCCAAATCTCCATATTTTTTTAAAACTAGTTTTCTTTGTCTTGTTCTGTTTTTCTGGTCATCTGCACAGTGCTTCTTTATGTAAATCTCTCTAATAAAACATTTATTCAGCTCAGCCTTTCATAGCCATATTCTATCCTGCATCAGTCTCTCCATTCTGTGGACTTCCACAGCACATTACTGTCTAGACCACTTGCCACCCACTTACCATTTAATGCCGCTTGTGACTGGCACATAGCAACTTGGGTGACATAGGTAACAAGTACTCACACTCACCTAAAGATTATTTATTGGTCAGACTTTTTTGACGTACAGTGTTAGAGCATAGGGGCACACAGGACTAAATAAGTGTTTTAATTTGGGTAGTTCAAGGTTTTAAAGTTGGTTTGCTATTATGTACTAGCTCTATGGGTAGGTCAGTCACCCTTAACATTTTCCCCCCATGTGCACAATGAGCTTAATGACCTTTCTATACTCACATTGTGGTTGTGAAAGTGAAATAAGATGTGAAAGACTAAAAAATGAAAGTTTCATTTTTGAATTGTTTCTTTGCAATAAATACCCTCTAATTCTGCCTCCCTGAGTTTCAGTTGCACATGGTCTTTTAAGTCAGAGAAGGCATTATTGCCTGTAAGTCTTATCACCCCTACTAGATTGCAGGCTTCTGCATGTACTGGTTGCTCCATCCTCATTATTCTTGTCTTGCAGAATATGATCTTTGACACTGCTCACAGTCTTTTCATTCACACAGAAATGGCCCTGCTTCAACAGTTTTTTTAAAGAAAACTGAACAATAAATGAAGAAAAACTTCAATACACCGAAGCCCTTGAAATAGACCTTGTGCCAGACTTTTTTAACCTTTTAAAGTCTGTAGTATACACAGTCCTAGAAAGCATGTTCATTCAGCCATTCAACAGTTATTAAAAGAGACTTCCCTTTACCTACATTTACTCTTGATCCTTGTTCCTATTCTTCGATGGTCAACCGGACTTAAGATAAGCATCAGATATTTACACAGCACACTTACTTGAATCTGCAAGCAACACTATAAAAACCTGGAAAATAATAGTAACAGCTGCCAGTTATTGCGTTTTTTATTGTATCGTACTTACAACAATCTTGTGAAGACAGTCTTGGACCCAGAGAATCCAACTAACCTGCCCAAACCATGAGGCTATGAAGTGGGAAGCTAAATGTGGAACTGAATCTACTGGGTTGTTTTAATTTTGTTCCTGGGATTGCAAAGTCCAGATTCCTTTGTGTTGACGGGGTTGGGGGGGGTCAGGGGGGTTAAGTATACATGTGGTGTCTTAAGAGTTGTTTCAAGTCTAAAAAGCCAAAGAAGCTCTGGGGACTACAGTTTCCTCCAGCATCTCACAGCCAAGAGCTCACCCGCTCCTGGCTCTGCTGCCAGTCAGCTTCCTGTTTACTCATAGTTTCTGCCTCCTCATAACCTTGGCTTGCATACGGTTTTGGCTTGTTGTGGCCTCAGTGCTACCCCGTGAAACTCTTATAGTTTACCCCTTTACTAACTGGTTCAACTTTTGCAGTTTTCTGAATCAAATTCC
Source organism: Hydrochoerus hydrochaeris (assembly GCA_004027455.1). Classification (NCBI taxonomy): domain Eukaryota; kingdom Metazoa; phylum Chordata; class Mammalia; order Rodentia; family Hydrochaeridae; genus Hydrochoerus; species Hydrochoerus hydrochaeris. The sequence goes on along the minus strand of PVLA01005793.1, from coordinate 23,966 downwards.
CAAGGGTGGGAATAGGATTGGCCCTACTCATTTTTTCAGTCCTAGCCAGGTCACAGGTCACTGGCCAATCTGTGCTGCCCTGGGGTCAAATTCCCACAGCTTTACCTACCCCTGCTGGGGGGTTAGTTGGAGGATGTTGTATGACAGCATGGGCAGCAAAGTCTCAGTTTTCCTTCATAGAGGATGTGCATCTCCATAGTTTCCAAAGTCCTTATTCTTCTTACGACAATTCGTGGTCTCTCTGCACTGTTTCTTTACTTTCTCTTTTAAAAAATAGTACACTTTTCCAGATGAACTTTGCTGGGATTCCTCTCTATGATCATGCTTACTATTAAGCACTCTTTGAATAATTATAATTCATTATGAATGGTATAATTTCATATTTCTGTTTCCTTAAATAGGACTACTTGGGTCTGAATGACTTCATTGCATTTACATTTTTTTCAGTGTGCACAATCAATCTTTTCTTCTCTTATATTGATTTATTTAGTTAGAAGTGTATACCTATACAAGTTTGGATCTTTTGAACCCTGGTGGACATAGTTTTTTTAAAAAAGAATACATGCCCTATGTTCTCTTCTTCTATGCCATTTGCTGTTATACTTCATACTGTACACTGATTTTTAGATATCTTTTTTAGTCTTAAAGATAGACAATGTTATGTTCTTTTACTATTTTTAGTATATTTATCCTTAGGATTCTTTATTTTACATTCTATTATGTAAATTTTTTCTTATCCTTATGAAACTACTGCAGGATCACCAATCAAGCATCAACATTCTGGAATAGTACATTTTGGAGTACAGTAGTACAAGTGTTAAGACTTTAGAGACATAAAAATTAATCTATGCTGTTCTGTGGTTTAGATTGTGGTTTCCTAAGACACCAGTCTTGACAACCGAGGTTGTACTTGGACTTTTTCTGTAGATGAATGGTCTGAATTGCTGGGATTTTGAGCAGTAAGTTCTCAGGAAAAGGCATCTTTGAGTTGAAGGGTTCTAAGTCAAACCTTCACTGTATACTTGTGTTTAATAGCTGCAGAGAGTCCTAGTAAAAAAAGACAGCAAAAAGGTAGCCTCCTTCCAAAAAATTGTAAGTGCATAGAGTACTAGCATACAGCCCTGGCATTTATATTAACTAGTTGTGCTGCTTGATTATCACTTTTTGAATTGATCATGGTACTAAGGATTGACTCTCAGGCCTTCACACTGAGCTGTGTATCCACCCCTTTTTATGTTCTAATTTGAGATGGTCTTGCTAAATTGCACATGTTGGGTTCAGACTTGAAATCTTACTGTTTCGGCCTCCCAGACCACAGGCTTCTGTCATCACGCCTGCTATTTAATCAATGCAAGGGACAGATATTTTACTGTGAATTTTATCTAGAAGTATTATGCCCAGAATAAGTTCTTTTGCTGCATTTTAAAAAGTAAAGTGAATTAGAAGTTGCATCTGTATTTTGGGTATATGGTTGTTTTTAATCGGCAAAATTTGCTAATTCTTACCACTTTTGAAGGAGCAGGGAAGCAACCCACTAAGTCATTATCCCAGAATATCTGGAATAGATTTTTAAATTTCTTGTTTCTAAGATAACTTTCAAATGGGTACAACTTGGCTAGAAATTTGAAGCTCATAGAGGTTACTGTTTTCCTTATGACAGGGAGAAGTTGAGTCCCTTCATGTTTCAGACAAGTTAGGATTTTTTCATTATCATAGCAGATGGGCCTTTCAGGAAGGTAGAGTCTACAAGCCAAGGAAGAGCTAGGCAATATTTACGGTAGTGATAATTCTTTGTAATACTCACTAGGGAACTGGCCAACCTGAAAGATGGCAAGCCTGTCCTGGCGGCCAGTCCTGTCCAGGGAGGGCGCGCTCTGCCTGACCAGCTGCTGCAGAGGCCTGCATTGCACAGGTCTGGGGCTTGACATCCACAGAAAGGTGGTGGAGAAAGGGAGCAGCCTGAAAAGCAGCCCTAGTTCCATCCACTCTGGAAACAAAGGAAATTACCTCCTCCCTTTGTCCTTTTGCTTACTGAGTTTGTATGTCCCTTGAACAGAAAACATTCCTGTCGCATCTGATAATTAATATAAGGAAGGATTACACTGTTCTAGTTTCAGGAAGGATTGAAGGCTTCCCAAAGGATGGCCTCAGATGATTTTTGATAATTGTCATCTTGAGGGAAAGCTTGTCAACTCTGGCATAGGAATGAAATGCAAAACTTTACCGTGGGTGCCTGGGGAGGAAAGACCTATTTTTGCTGTTAGAATTTTGTTTGACGTGTGAATTGGGAACCCATTTGCCAAGGTTGGATGGAGAGCTGATTTGTTTGTCGAAGTAGCAGAAATTATCCACACCTTTTCAGGGAAAAAGGGGCACAAGGGGATACTATGAGAGATGAAAAAACGACGCCCCCCGCCCCGGAAAAAAAATCTGGGGATCAGTTCTCGTCCTACTCAGGTGCCAAAGTGGGTTCTTGACACGATGCCCTTAAAAGGGGCTTCGAGCCGGGGTGCCAAGCCGGCGCAGATGCTCGGGCAGAGAACCGAGGGGAAAAACCGGAGGAGGGGGGCGGCCACTCCAAGGAATGTGCGGCATGCGGGCGGCCAGACCCAACCACTGCACCGGAGCGGGGGCGCCGGCAGCTCCCCGGCCGCGCCGCCGCCGCCCCGGCCCCGAGCCCGGGCAGGAGAGCGCGGGGGCCGGGCGGCCGGCGGGGCAGCGGGCGCGGCGCCCGGCGGGCGGGCGTGGAGGGCGGGCGGACTTGGGCGCGGCGCGAGGCGGTGCGCGGCCGCCTCCCCGCCCCCGGCCGGCGCGCTCTCGGGGCGGTGGTTGAGGCCGCGGTAGGTGGGGACGCGGCGCGCTGCTCCTCCGCTGCCGCCGGAGAGCTCGGCGCGAGAACTCGGCCCATGGCACGCAGGGCGGCGGCCCCCGGAGCTGCCTGAGTCCCCGCCGCCCGCCCGCGCCGCGCTTCCCGGCGAGGGCGGAGAAGTCAGCGCGACCGCAGCCGCCCGCCCGCCCGCCCGCCGCGGCCCCTCGGCGCCGGCCCCGCGATGATCTTCCCGGGCGGCAGCGGCGGCGCCCCGGGGGCCAGCGGCCCCTGCAGGACGCCCTACCGCAAGCAGGTGAGGGGCGCGGGGGCGCGCGGCCCCCGGCCCGGCCACAAAGGCCCCCGCTCGGCCGCGCCGCTCCCGCCGCCTCGGGGCCCCGACTGGGCGGTGACCTTGCTTCTGAAGGAGGCGGCCCGGGGCTCGTGGCCGCGGCAGGGCGATGCCCTCGCCCGCCGCCGGGCCGGGTGGGACGCGGAGGACGGGCCGGGCGGCGCGGTGGCCGGGGCGGCAGCGCGCGGGCCGGGGGCTTCGCCCAGCCCTGCAACAAGTTTGGCTTTCTGCCCCCAAAGCTTTGTGTGTGGAGGAGTACGGAAAAGTCGTACCAGGGGTGTGCGGTCTCCACTTGGAAGCTCAGAGAACCTGTCTGATTTGTAGGGAACCCGGAAGACGTGCGAGTGCGAGCGTGTGTGTGTGTGTGTGTGTGTGTGTGTGTTCGCGCGCTCCCCCTCCTTAGTTAAAAAAAGGCAAAAAGAGAGAAACAGGAACTTCTACTGTCACTTTCTCAAGGTTTTCAGTTTTCTGAAGCACAGGGAAATCCTGTGACATCCTAGTTGCAGAAGATACTGGGATAAGCCTGAGTCATACGCATGCCTTTTCCTATTTTAATACCGTTTCATACATTTTTTAGCAGATTGAACTCCAAAGGCACTTCAGCGGTTAGATCAAATCCCCTGCCGGGAAAAGGAGTGGAGACAGGAGCTTATAGTTGTGGCCTTTTGTTTTGTTTCTCATCTCTGTTTTTAAAAGGAGGCTACTGAAGCCATGTTGTGATAAATCTCAGAGTCAGCAGCAAAAATAACAAAACCTAGCTTTAAATTATGTAAAAAATGTGCAGGTCTGTTTAAAAAAGGTTAAACTGATTTAGAGGTCAGTGGCAAAATGCTTGTTGAGAAAACATAAACAGGATTGCAGATATTTTTCCTCCATAGTAAATCCCTTGTCTACATCCTTAGCCACTGAGACAAATCAATTAAGTTATTATCCCAATAATGATACCAGCGAACTATAGCCCCTCACGCAGATGTGCCTTTATTAAAATCATGACAATGAGCGATGTCTGGTAGCTTTCTTACAGGTACTTGCATGATTATTGAGTATGTTGAATTTTTGTTCTTAAAGTCATGGGATTTGCGTTCCCTTTTGTATGTGCGAGCATAAGGCTATCTGCAGACGTTTTAGCAGCGCCCAAAAGTGATGCTCTCTGTTCTCCAGTCTTTGGTTCTTTACATGCTAACTTTTAATGAGGCAATAAACACACCCCTGTCTGTGTGCCCTTCATGTTGAAGTCAATGGAACTTTTACCTGGGCTGTAAATAATTTTTAATTTTAAAATATCTGCATTTGTAACTTGTCTGAAGTATGTGGCAAAATTGTCAAGATTCATAAACAGGGACTTCTAAACTCACTTCTTGTGACTTCGCTTAAAATAAGGGCCTTCATCAACTTCATAAGTGGAGCCAATTTCCAATAAATATTCTTCTAACTCCTCCTCCCCCACCCACCTCACTGTACCTGAAAAGATGGCTAATTATGTTAGGGCCTTGTGTATTCATTTATTTGTTGTCAGAACCCTGCGGGGTGTCAGCTCTCAAATAGGAAAAGGCTAGGAGGGGCGAGGCCTTTTGCTGTGAGGGCTGGAGGTTTTTGTGTGTGGAGGGGGGACAGCCCGCTGGCTGGAGCATGCTGATAAGATGCTCTCTTTTCACTGGTCTCTCCTTAGATTCAAAGACTAAAAGAGCTGACTGAATCAGAAAAACAAACAGACTTTCTTTTTTCTATAGGCAGAGAAAGAAATGAATGTGTAGGCATTATACAGACACAAGACCCGGGGTACCAGTGGTATTTGAGTCAAAGGTTTCTTTTGTTAGTATTTAGCCATTCACTGAAAAAGCACACTTCCAGAGCAGGGACCTGGTTACCATGAGTGACTTTGTGATCTCATTCTGACTTAGCCTAAATGGGAAACCTAATTAATGCCTTTTATAAGATTTTTGTGATGTTAAGCTTGCACCTTTTGGTTCATATTAGTTTGTTCATTTTGATTAAAGAGTTGTAACTTTTAGATATATAATGCTGCTCAGTTTTAATCTAGAAATACATAATCAGCTGTTTGAGCTCATCTTAGGTAATTTGCTTGAAGAAAAAAAAATGGAATGTACAGAATACTTTAAAATCACCTCTGGAAAAAATAAAATGGGCCAGAATCACTTTTATTCTACCTACATGAAATTAGTAACTAAAAAATCATTGGGAACTTTCCTACTTATATGTTGCTGTGCTGAATACTTTAAGTGGATTAACTGATTCCCTCATTTTGACAATCCTATGATAAGGCAGGTAATATTAGTATTCTCCATTTTACAGTTTACACTGAGTGTGCCTTCCATTTTACAGTTAACACTGAATTGCCTAGAATCTGTAGCACTCACAATGCACAGCCAGAATTTGAATCCTGACCATCAGGCCCTTAAAACTCTCACACTACAACCATTTGGCTCCTTGCATATTGCAGTAGAAACTCTGGTAGTGCATCCCTGCATCTTTGCTCATTACCATTCAGAGTCTCAGAAGTTCAGGTTAGGAATTCTTCTCACCTTTTTTGGAGGGATGAATGAAGGTTGTGAAATAGAAGGTGAAGGATTGAAATAAACAGATGATTTGGATGGTGAGTTCAGTGTTTGGAAGTGACACTGATGTGAAAAATCTTGCTTTTCTGCATGATTTAAAAGTCTTAAACTGTTGTACATTTTACATATGTAGGAGCCAGCCAGTTTCAGTCAGAGCAGAGGTGGGTGGTTTGAACCCCTTTTTTGCCCCCACATGGTATAGGCAGGGCATCAGGGAGCACTGATCTCCAGAGTCATCTAGGATAAACAGGATTTTCCTGCATCACAGGCCTGGGAGCACATTAGACACATACCTGCTCAGCTAAGGACACAGTGAGATGCTTTTGAGTGGGTTGATAACCCCGTAATCAGTATCTAAAGCTTGTTGGCTCAACTCTCAATGAAGAAATAGTGTATGTCTGTTACAATTGATTGTGACTTTGAGATATATAATGTTTATTAAGTAAATCCAGTTGATTATTTGAAACAGCACCCAGAAAATCAAAATGAAAAACCATTTATCAGGACTTGTATAATTTGAAAATATTTTAGTGTTTTGAAAGAAAAGTGCCCTATACTCAAAAGTCTTTAAACATTAGAAAATGGATATTTCCTTTTTCTTTTGCTGTGTTACTTGAATTCTTTTATTAGCAATTTCTTTCTTCATGTTCCCTTCCATTTTGGAACTGCTTTCTTGAGATAGTTGACTCTGGTATGGTGTAATTTGATTTTTGCCAATTGTGGAATGTAGCAAAGCCTTCTTTCTGCTAAGTAGTGTGTAGTCCTAGTGGTTTGCAATAGAGTTTTGGAGGTAGAGGAGTAAATATAAGAATTGCCATGATGTATATCTTTATTTTAATCGACTTGCCTTTTAATAGTGGTACTTGATAAATGTTGCTATTTTTGATGAGTGAAGTACTTATCTCCCCAGCTTAAGTAGATTTACATACTTTTCTGCTTTCTTGAGGATTAACTGGGTGTAGCTGCACGTGAGGAGTTCAACAGTGACTCAGTGTTTGGCCTTGTTTAGAGGATGACATGCAAAGCTGTTGATTAATCCTCTTCAAGCAGTTTCTGTTCACAGCAATTCATGTTTAATAGATTGGGTTTTGTTAAAGTTTGAAGATTAAAGTTATGCATGGAAAATATTTAAATGAATACAGTTTGAGCCAATCCTAGTTTGTTGTTTTTCACAGCAAGGTAAACATATTCAAGCCAGGCACTGGAGGTTTAGGGAGAATTAGAAAATTTAATTGGTATATATAAGGTGTTGTCCTTTTTTATATTATACTAACTCTGTCTGTGATTCAATAATATTTATGAGTCAAGGACTAGCTTTTAGATGTCCATCCATAATCTTTTGAAAAATGTAAGTCTTCACCACTGATTGTACACTTTTTCTGCCATACATGCCTTTTGGCATCTTGATACATTTTCCAGTTTCCAACTTTAGGTTGCAAACATGTGGGGCCACCTATATTGGTAATTATTTTATTTTTACCACTTTCTTGATAATAGGAAGGTAAGAGTAAATTTGCCAAGTTTGTGAAAATACATGTTTAAAGTATTGATCCAAAATATAAATATTTTAAGCATATATGTGATATGTCCTCTCAAAACATGAGTTATATTTAATCCTCATGACATCTATATAAAGTGGAGAAGGGCTTGGGAATTAAATGGGCAGTGAAATTAAATGGCCTGGTTGGTGAAAGCCAGGTCTTTGGGGTCAAGGGCTGTGTCTGCTACCAGGAAAAAGAGAAAGAGACTTGGTTAAGAGCAGCTATAGCCTTACTACACTTCCCTATTCTTGGCCTCCTAAAGACATGTGGTGCATAGGGCATCCCAGATTTCAGTTTTGGGAATTGTAGCTTTGTAATTTTTTAGTGTTTTTTGTTTATTTCATAAAGGTCTTTACTCTGGGGTTGTCAGGTAACAAACTGGCCACTGGGAAAATTTGAATTTCAGATAAACAGTGGATAAGTTTTTGATATGTGTCCCATATATTTTGTTATGCTGAGTATTTGTGTTTGCTAAATCCAGCAATTCTTTGGCGAAACAATTCACTTTTTAAAACTAGCTATTAGAAATGATCATAAAGCAGGCTGTTCCTACTTTTCCCACTTAAATGTTTGTTTCTTAGCATTATTCGGTAAACTCTGACAGTAATACAGACTGTACTCTCTACCTTCTTAGGCCATGTGGTCCATGCTTCGTTCTGCACTCATCCTGATTGAAAGATACTGGCTTAAATTCTGGCTGTACATTTGCATACATTTTTACCTAACCTTCCTAAAGCTTAGTTTCCACTAAGTAAAGATAATACTGCATGCACACTTCTCAGGGTTATTGTTGTTAATCCCTTAGAGGTGTTATTATTATTAATGTCCCCACAGAGTAAGCAACACCAGGTGGTCCTAGGAGATGCTGTGTGGTCCTAGGAGACCTTGACACAGTCTCTTAAGAATGAGCCCTGTTTACAGCCTCTAAAGAAACAAGTCTGTTTAGAAATGTGGTCAGCCTCAAAAAGGTTAAAGACCTTGATGTTGAAGATGAAGTTCTTAACCATATTAAAAAAAAAAAAAGCAGAAAACCTTAAAAGAATAGATCCTATCACTTTTAAATAGCTATTCATGGATTGTGTTCTCTTTCACAGTTTGCCTTCTCTTTTGAGAAGAAAAGCCCTTCAATCTTCCATATTTAATGCAAACATGAGTGCAGAAGGTAAAAAGAGCATTGATCACTCTTGACCATGAAAAATGCTCCAGCCATGAAAAACGCTCCTTTTTAAATTGCTTGAAAAGTAACAGATTTGTTAGTACATGCACGATTGTTTCCTGAATTCCTTCCTTTGTCTTGGTTGTATGTCTGATTTTCAAAGATGCCTTCTTTGTATTATTCAGAAAAGTAAACTTTTCTTGGTCCTTGACATCTGTAGGTGTTTGGTGGGTGTTTGTTTTTAAACTTGTAACTGTATAGAATACTTTGCATAACATGTACTAAATTCTTGATAAACTTGGGAATAGATATACTGCAGACAAGAAAGAAAGCTCTTTTTGCACTATGGACAAGTTACAAAAAATTAAATGAGAAAATTGAATTCTGGATTAATGAATCAATGTAACTTTTATTTAGTACATTAAAAAACAGCAACAACTTGATATTATGAAGTAGTACCCTAATATGTATAAATCTGTATTAGCACCACTTCATTTATTGAAACATAGGTTATTTCAAAACATTGTAAAATAAATTGGGAAATGTTATTTTGTGTGTATTAATTATATTTACAGTACAGTCTCCAAAATGTAACTGTAAAGAATTGGAAATCATGTTGAAATATTTATAAGTGGTTTCATTTGCTGATCACTTTTCTTGATCCTTTGCACTTTTTTTTTAAACTTTCCAATCCCACTTTTCCCCTACAGTGAGCATATAGTTCTTTCATTATAAAGCAAAGGACCATGTGAAAATAACCTGGAACATTTCAATATCTTTAGTGTCTAAAACTTGTGGTGACGCCTCAGAGAATTTTTTCATGTAAAAAATATCTTAAGTAGTGTGGATCTGGGTACAGTGCTGCACACCCATAGTCCCAGTCACTCAGAGGGTTGAGAATCTTTGGATCCCAGGAATTTGAGGCCAGCCTGGACAAGACTTTATCTCAAAAAACAAAATAAGAGTTATAACGACACTACTTTTTCTCATGCCTGAATTTTGAGGTATGATCTTTTCCTGTTTGTATGATGTTTCTGTTATTTTTACTTCTTGCAAATTTCTATTTCATCTTTTCAGACATTATTTCTAATAGATACCTTTTACATTTAATAACTTTTTATTTTGATACCTACTTTAAACAGACCTTTTAAACTCTTTAAAAGCATTTTAAAGGCACCAATTTAATGCTTTAAATAAACCCTTTGAACTATTTTAAAAAACATTTCAGCTTAAATTTATGTAAGTAGGTTAGTAAGGGAGCATGTAGCTATATATTTGAAATTTCATATTCTAGATTACTTTTGAAGAGTGTAGTTATTCTGAATATTAAAAAATATATCATAATTGTCTATATTCATTTGACTTAGCTACGTTTAGATACAGATATTCCTGTATAAGGACCTGCCTATTTCATAACAATTTAGACTTAGGACTTGGTGCTCTGACTTATGACTGCCTTTTTTTCTTTTTGTACAGTTCTGTACAACTTGTTTATAGAGCCTGAATGTCTTTTTTTGTATAGTATGCCTTGTTTATACGGTACTCTTAATTATTTGTGGATTGCACTGTATAGTACAATATTGTAGTTTTATGTTCTATTGTACATTACAGTACTGCATGTAAGAATTATACAAATAAAAGCAAAGCCCATCACATTGGAGTTTCGTTTAACCATTGGTTTGTGCTGAGTGTTGTAATGTACATATTGTATGCAATTCCTCATTTAACGATCAAGTCATATAACAACTTAGTTGCAGTAACTGAACTTCAGGTTCAAGAAGGAATGTTTGTAGGCCAGGGAATTTTGATGCGTTCTTCAGAGGCCATGAAATTTGAGGGCAGAAGGAGCAGAGAGACCAGAAGGGACAAAGGGGAGGTGAAGGCTGAGTGAGAGAAGAAAACAGTATTACCTTATTAGGGTCTTGAACATTAACTGAAAAAAATCTTCAGGTTATATTATTTTGGTGCTGTGTAGGTTGAGGGAGCAACCCTCAGCAATGTTTATCCTCATTGTTTTGCTTTAACTCAGATTCTTTAATTCCATTATTTTCTTCTTATCAGTTCCCTCATCTAGCACATCCTTCTGGTTTTTTTATCTTTCTCCTCTTTGTAGAACTGCCTATAAATCACCTATTTGGAAGACCACTTAATGATCAACCCAACCCTGCATAATCAAATATTCTAGAGAATACTTTGTTTCTACTTTGTACTCTCCATTTTATAGGTCAAATGTATCAAAACAACTCTAAGAGTATCAATTAGTTCTTTTGTTTAACTGGAAGTTGAACTGAAACTCAGAAACATTGTGTTAAATAGTTTTCAAGTGTGTTGCATAAGTTAAGTGGTTTTTGAAACAGGAGTCCTTAGGAAACAAAAAGGTGGCATGTAGGGGCAAGAGGCTGGCCAAGAAAGCAGTGAGATAGCTATTTCAACAACTGAGAGATGGCGAGGAACCAAAAGAAGGTAGTTAAATTGTAGATAGGAGGAACAACTAAATTGCATAGATACTTGCCCCTAACATTGTATGTAAAATATTGCCTACATTAGCTGTTTCCTAAGTTCATATCCATGGCTTTTATTAATTTGTCAAACAGATGTGTCTGCCAGAAAAAGATTTTGTGACTGCATGTGGAATGGGACTTGAAGCTCATGCCAGCACTTTTAACTTGGGGTGGGATGTTGATTGCACAATGGGAGGTGACATTTTGGGCAGAAGAACATTATAACAATAGCTTTGAAGATAGAAAACATGAGCTTTATTAGGGGAACAGCAAGCAATACTGATTAATTGAATGTGTAGTGGAGATTGGAGGGCAGAAGACAATAGGATCAAGCTTGGTAAAGTGAGAAAAGAACCTGAGTTTAGAAGATGGTGAAGTGAAGATATAAAATGGGGTGATGGTGGCACAGGTGTGTTAAGTGGAACAGAGAGTCACTGTGCAGAATTGGCACAATTTGATTGGTTACCTACTGAATGGGAAAGGAAGGGTTTTGAAAGAAGATCCTAGGCTTCTTGTCTCAAATGATAGAAAATGAAAAGTTACCATAAGCTTGCTTGCTGGGCTCAGCAATGAGGAAGAAACCAGCATTTCTGTTAGAGATTTTCTACATTTTTTAGATGTTAAAACAGAGATATTGCTAAATTGTGCTTGTACTCAGTGTCCAGACACCAGGCATGCAGTGTCCTGCAGTGTCTGTCAGTTTCTTGCAAGGAAGAATTGTCCAACCTAAACAACTAATTGTGCTCCCAGTGAGAATCACTGTAGCAACTCACTTTGAATCTGTGAGATGGGTTGTAAACATTTTCTTACTACTTCTTGGGATAGCTTTGAAGTCAGTGTGAAGGCTGCCTCACTTAGATGTGTGGATTTTTCATTTGCCCTGGATGCTGACATTCTTTAGTGCATTACACATACAGCATATCTCTTGCTGGGTAACACACTGTCTCTAACTATAATCATCTATAATATGTATAGCATAGTAAGTGCAGTTTTAAGTTAAAACATCATTCACCAGGACAGGACTATGGCAGTTTCACAGTCATATCCTATTCACCCTATCACAATATAACAGCTTCTAGAGAAAGGCAACAATTAATCTCTTTTACCATTTCAGGCACAAAGTTTTAGTAAACTATTGGTAATACAGAACTGGAGCTTTTGAGAGAGAAACATTGGGAATAGATTAAAGCACTTTAGGGACAGAGAGGGTGTCATGAAAAGAGAAGACAGATGTAGGGAATACAGGTTCTGTACTGGGAAGGGATAGAATGAACCTGAGCAAGGGGTTAGGGGCAGAAATGACAAAACACTGGGAGAATCTTGACAGTCAAGGAAGCCAGGCACAGCTCTTTCCAGGAGAGGTGTTCAGAGCTCTGTTAAATGTTGCCTGGGTCAAGAAAGAAAAGCCTGGTGAAAGAGGATTACTGATATCTATTGGGGAGTCTTTGTATGCTTTTGAAACAGGAATTTCAATAGAGTCGTATGTGTATGGTGAAGCAGGAAAGGGGAGAGAGGAGGAAGCACATTCCTAGGGGTTTAAAGAGGAGATGAGTGAAGAGGTGTGCCTTTTGGGAAGTCAGACACCCAAAGAAAAGAGATGCCCTCCTGATTTGCGGGTGACAACCTGGAGGGAAGATTGTTTTAGGATTGGACTAATTATGAGGCAGGGGGGTGGGGGTGGGGGCAGAGGGCGGGAATACTTAGAAATAGGTTTTACTTTTGAGAAAGATTGAGGCGGGGTTAGTCTTTCCGGAGAGGGAACTCCACAGAGAATTTCCTGTCCTTGAAACCAGAAAGAAGGTGGGTTACACCAGAGATAAGACAGAGGAAGACTAGTGAAGCTCAGCCTTTTAAGAACTTATATTTCAGTAAAAGAGGTTAGGTAATCTGAACAGACTACAAAGATTAAATTCCAGTTTAGAGAATATGACAAAAGACTTTAAGTAACTGTTCTTAGGAAGTTGGTGAGCATTCAGATGGATGAGTAAAAGAATGACCAGACTGTAGCAGGGGCCCTGCAGTTTGAGTCAGCAGGATAGTGTGGTCATTGAATCAAGTCATAAATGTTGTGTCTTGGTTGGGGGTTGGGGAGGGTTAGGGTAATGAGTTTATATGGGGTTTGGGATTGGTAAAGTGATAAAATCAGTGTGAAAATTAAAAGCATTTTCATGAAGGCCGAGAGAGGTAAAATCAAGAGAGACAATGACAATAGGGAGGAACTGGAGTTTCTGATAAGATACAAAGAAAAATGCCTTTTGGAGAGAGGTAAGAAAAAAATCAATTTGAGATAAAATCTTTAAGGTAGAATAGAATACTCTTGGTTTTCAATTCTGAACTCTAGTACTGCAAAACAAAACAAACAACCCACTTATACTTTGGAGTTGTTGGGAGGGTTAAATGAGATAATGTGTATGTGTTTGGCAGCACCTAAGTACTGATGGTTGTAATAATAAAAATGGAGCTCTTGTATAAATTATGTCTTCCTAACCTATATTTGTGTAAATCAGATCCTATTTGAGACTTTAACCATGCATTGCACACCAAAATAGAATATTAATTATTTTTACCTGAACTATAAGCCAAATTTAAGTTTCAAAAACACTATCATACCATTTCAACACATCTTTAAAAGACAAAAAGGTGGACAGAGATGTGTCTCCACATCTTTTTTTTTTTTTTTTTTTAGTTCTTTGACTGTAGCATATTTCTTAACCTTGTGGGTCTTAATTTTACCTGAGCAGAATTAAGGATAATAATTTTTAAATATTATTGAGATGATTAGGTGAAGCCATACATGTCACATAACTTGACACACTAACATAGCTACTCTTGGGTTTCTCTTCTTTAAAGTATCTCCTCCCAGATCAGTTTACACAAAAGAGGATCTTGGAGGATGGGTCAGGAGGATGGGTAAAGGAATTCCTGTCTCTGTAGTATCGGTAGAAGATTGAGATAATTGTGTTTGTTGGTGGAAGATATCCTTTTGTGGTGAGAAAGATCTAAAGGTGAAATTCAGTTCTCATTGGGAAAACAAAAATGATTTTTGTATCTGTTCACTTCCCTGCCTGAAGGGTTCACCAAGTTAATGCAAGATAATTTGCTATATGATGACATGTGGAGATGTTTTGAAGATTTCAAAAATGAATGCTCTTAACTGTTACAGAAGTGTTTTGCATCTTTCAGCATCTCATTTTAAATTCATGAAATTTATTGTTTAAAGGTGCTTTTCTCATGATGTGTTCACTGACATACTCAGGTTCTATTAAATGTTGAAAGTGTTTCAGGAATTAAAACATTAAAAGAAACTTGGGAAACTTGAGTAATACATACTCTGTAGTATTGGCTAGGAAAGTAGCAGGATGAATTGGCAGAAAAGTCTTTGAAGACCTGTAGTAAAGATGTTTGTCCAACTTTTTAGGTATTTCATTATTTTTCTAGAATATTTGATCATGGAGCTACTTAGTCCTAGAATGGTTGCTATATTCTTGGAATAGTTTTGGGAATACTTGCTTAGAGAAAAATGTTGCACTTTAGAATTGAGAAGGTATAATAGAGATTACCTGGTGCAGGCTCTTTGACTTAATCAGAAAGAATTAAAATCCAGAGGCATTAACTGATGTGTCCATCTCTTGGCTTGAAAAGCTTAGATTTCTGATTCACCATTGCAACAGCCTATCTTTAGCATCTTTGCTAACTCAGATGTGCCACATCCTTGCACTAATGCCACTGTGGTGAACTTTAAAGAGCATACCTTTTTTAAACAAAAAATCATTGATTGGGCTTCATATTTATCTTCATGAATTTTTTTCTCAATCCTCTGAACTGATTTGGCAATGGTATGCTGCTTGTCTTCAGACAAGATGAACTAGTATCTTTCAACTTTCTTATGCTTTTAGTTTTCTCGTATCTGAAGATCAATTGTCTTACCTGTTTTCTTGCTTCTTAAAGCATGGAGAAAACAGATTTCAGAAGTCTAAAGTATCAGTGATGTGGAAAAACCCATACATTCTAATTATTAATTCTAATTAACTCTTTTGCTCTGTAAGTTCATTTTATCTTTTTCATGTAATTGGCTGTGGGCAGACATATTTGCATATTTTTAGCCCCTTCTTGCCTCACTTGTTACAGCATGCAGAATTTACCCTGTGGTTTCTCTGTGTAAGTTCCTATGCAGAAGAGACCAGTTAGTACTCTACCAGCCTACTGTGCAGAAGGCCCACCTGGACCACACCACTGTGTGGTCTTGAGAAATCTGGACAACCACTTTATTGCCTTTTCTTATCATTGAGGTATTTCAGACACCAATTGTTCACTTGTAGCATTTTAAAAAATTATTTTAAGGTTCTTTGTTACCTAGTCCAATGGAAGTGTTGTGTCAGTTGAAGATCTTTTCTGACTCTTTTTGGTGTCTGCAACCTAAAATTTTATCCCGAATGAATTCTATGATTGGATATTAGTGTTTGAGATGAAGTCATCTGAAGGAATATTGTTATGTCATGTGCTATCAGAAGACCAGATAGTATGTTACAGATGAAGGAACCTTAAAGGGATCAATTTTTCCTAGAACTCATTTTGGAGGTGAAGTTGTTTTAGCATCACATAGGTTATTTGCAGGTAAGCCTAGAATCCATATGTTCCCTGTGTCATTGAATTTTGGGCTGCTTCAAACAAATCCAACTCACATTATTACTCATTAAACCAGTATTTTTTAGTCCTGTTATGAGTCAAGCAGTATGTTAGCTCCTGAGGGAAATAACAAATTAATGATATCAACTGTCCAATCAAGTAGAGCTGTGGAAAAGTTTTATTAATAACCATAAAATATAGAAATTAATGCCATGATATTCAAATATTTAAAACTGTATAGTAAAGGCATATCTAACCTGTAGCTATCATATTCCAACTGACCCAAATTTAAGTGATTTTCTTACTGGTCCTCTTGATTTGCTTCCAGTATACAAACAAGGTTCATTCTCAGTTGACTGCTTTTTGTTGGCTGTCACCTTAATGTGGTGAACTAAAGGTGAAAAGGAAATATATCTTCCTTGACATTACTACATTACCAAATTTGATTTTACTTCTTTAAAAATGATGCAGAAAGACTAGGATAATTAAGAGAAATTCAAACAAGTAAGATATTTCATACTCATAAAGGGCTCAATCTCTTTTTATTGTCCTTGAGTCAAGTATATAAAGTAGGATTGGCAAATTGTATATACTTGTGAGGTTGGGATTATTGACAATAAAGGGAAACAATCAATTAAGGTTTACTATAGGAATTGCTCATGTATTTTGTGAACTATATATAATTTGAATCACCAGATGTTTTCCTGTCAAGGCCACATAGTAAACTTCTGTCTATGTGTAAGGTCTCAGTCACAATAACTTAGTGCCACCTTGCAGCTCAAGTGCAAAATGACCATTGATGATACATGGACATGGCTGTGTTACAATAAATCATGTAAAAAGTCAGCTATAGACATTAGGTAGGTAGGTAGATAAGTAGGTAGGTAGGTAGGTAGGTAGGTAGGTAGGTAGGTAGAAAGAAAGAAAGAAAGAAAGAAAGAAAGAAAGAAAGAAAGAAAGAAAATATGTGTGCAAAATTTGTGTCTTACTAGCTATTAAAACAACCTAGTCTGAACAAACTACTAAAGCATCTATGTGTTAGTTTGCCAAGGCTTTATAACAAAGTTCCATGGAGTTTCCCAAAAAACAAAAACTTATTTTCTCACAGTTCTGGTGGTGAGAATTCCAAAGTCAAGGCTTTGGCATGTTCCCTATAAGTTCTGGGGAAAGGTCTGCTCCAGGTTTCTTTTCTGGCTTCTGGGAGTCACCTAGCTTGTGGCAACATAATTCCAGCCTTCCCAAGACTTACTCACTGTGTGCCTGTTTTTTGAGTACAAAAGTTCTTCCCTTTATATGTATACATGTTATATTATATACAATAAAGCCTTGTTTTAGTTTGATTACCTGTGTGAAGAATCTGTCTTCAAAAAAGATCACCTTCTAAGATACTATGGATTAGAACTCTAATCTGTCTTGAGAGACCATAATTCACCCCATAACTCATCCTATAACAAGCTGGCATCAGATATCTACAATAGTAAAACTCAGTTGGGCATTTTGATGGGCCTCCAATAAACCCAGAATACTAAATGACTACTTATAGTTACATTACCTTCGCTACCAGAAGTATTATACTCATGCTTAAAGAAATTTCCTGCTTTGTAGTTGATTTTATTTTGCAGAGTAGAAGATATGTCCTTACAAAAATAGTTTAAATACATACTCTGAAAGTGTCCACTTCAGGCACAGCCTTCAATGACCTTGAGAACTGCTCTTCTTTGCCAAAGTCTAGCCAAAAGATCCTTCCTTGGATTTTAGAATCTGTGTTCCTTCTTTCCTACAGACTTTTGTTAGGCTGTCCCAAATAGCCATCTACTGCTACCCTCCCATTTTCAATGTCATACCCTGGTTGAAGTTCAGGTTCTACCTCTTTCAGGAAGATAGTCTCTGTGATCTCCCCTTTTCTTTAGTAGTTCTGATGTATTGATGTCCATCCACTGCATCTCAGGGAGTGTGTGTGGTTATGGTGGAAAAGCAGTCATTCCCCTTTGTATTGAGAAAGGATGAGTTATGACATAATATGCCTTAATATGCCTATATTAAGGCATGGGGTTACTTCTGAGAAGTGGGAATGAGTTCCTGTAACTATTAGGTAAGCCTTCATAACAGCAAGATTCTTGCCTATTTGTAAATTTGTTCAGAAAGCTATTTTGAAGCTGTAGTTTTGTAAGAGTGTAGAGTGTTATTAAGTTTTATATTTCCTGTGTCCTGTGCAAGAGTTTTAAAATGTCCATGTGTTCATTGACAGGTGTGTTTTGTTATTCTCAACCTGCACTTGTTTTGAAAAGAACTTGTTTTGCTTTATCTTTTTTCAGTTGTTGTTGTAGGGTATAAAGAACACATCTTAATTGTCACTGATTTTTTTTAAGAAAACAGCTCTTAGTCATTTCTCTTTAAAAATGGATTGCTTTTTATATATATTGTTGCTTATTTGCCAAATTGCTGTTTAACCTTTTGTTTGGCTGTATTTCTCATCACTGACTAGATTATTTAGTATCTTTGAGCACTGGATCCTTTTTTTTTTTTTAAGTAGCATAATGTTCATATATTTCATGCATATTTGGGAGGCACAATATTTAGTGACTTTATTATCATAGTTTCCACTGTATTTAAAATGTAGATATGCTCAGGTTTAATTTTTCACCATCATATCCAATGTGTGAAGTGAGGCATACTTACCAGTCATTATTTCAGCAAGAATGTATTAGTGCCTAGCAGTGCCATGTGTCAGGAAATGCATCTCAAGGTGCTGGGCCCTTTCTGCCCAAAAAGTTATTCATTTTTCTAAAACAGCCACTTTCTGTGACTTTTGCCATAGTCACTTTGAGATTTGTGAAATGAGCGTATGTGCAATTGGCTTTGAATAGGAGCAGAAAGGTCTTGTAAGTGCAGCATCACTGCTGTATTTAAGGCTTCTCCCAGGGGAAACCATCCCAGAAGACAGGCTTATATTTGTTTGTACCCAGTGAAGTATATAGAGTTGCTAACCTAGAGCTGGACATTGAACTCTCTACATGTCAATTATTGAGAAGCTGAGAAACCTCTCACATCTGTGGGAGGAGAGTTGGTTAGAAGTGTCAGTTCAGGGAAGCGGAAACTGCTTGGATCAGCTAGTACAAAAGAGGATCTGAAGGGCGTGGCCAGAGAGCGTGCAGTTTTAGAACCAGGAGACGCCTTTTCCTGCTGGCCAGTGATGGAGGTCAAGTGCCATCTGGAAGAGTTGAAAGAGAGACTCTGTGGGAAGCAAGGGACAATATAGCAGCTGCTTTGCCAGGGGCAAGCACAGAGCTTGACTGCCCTAAAAACCCAGATTTGCTGTAGAAGCAATGGAGGGGCCTTACATGTAGAAGAGGCACCTGAGTCTCTGAATTTCAATGGCATGCTGTCTTGGTTCTACCATTTTACTTTACTGATATTTCCCAAAGTGAGGTCTCAAGACCACCTGCATCAAAATCTCCTGGGTGCTCATCTAAAATGGGCTTATTCCCCCTTTTCCCAACCCAGTACTGGGGATAAAATTTGGGACCTTTTGCATGCCAGGCAAGCACTCTAACCTACCCAGCCCTTTGTAAAATTTTATCTCAAGACAAAGTCTCCCTGAGATGCCCAGTTTGGCCTTGAACTTTCAACTCTCCTGCCTCAGCCTGTGGAGTAGCTGGTATTAGAGGTGTGCACCACAATGCTGAGCTAAAAATATTAATTATTGTGTCCCTCTACAGCAAGAATTCCCAGTGTTATGTGGGGGCATTTTAAGCTCTGTAAGTGACTTAGAAGCTCAGTGTAGTTTGAAGACCACTGATAAAATACTCCTCAGTCCTTACTCAGTATGTTTGAATCTTTCAGTGATAAAGAATGCATTGTCTTATAAAGCATGATCTTTTAAGTCCATAGGTGACGCAGGCAGAAAATTTAAATGGGTGCTGCATAAAGAAAGACAAATTCATAAATAATTGAAGCAAAGTTGGATCTAAAAAAAAAAACTGGGTTACTTCTCTTTAAGGCTGACGTCAGAAAAACTAACAGCACATGTCCCTTGGAACCTTGGTTGGCCTGAGTCCTGGTCTAGCAGGGCTTAATGCACTATCCACTCTGAATTTCTGTAGCAAATGGTTTCACTGGTCTGTCTGTAGAGGTACTGAGCCATCTTGGGAGCCAGGGACAGCCATAAACCCAAGGCCAAGATGAAACTCTGAGGGTAGGGAAAAGGGTTTTTCTTTTTTCCTGTCAAATATTTGACACATAACTTTTTCAAGTAACAATCTGTTGGGACTGATGGGTGGAAGATGTTAAGGGTGGGAGTATCTATATGTCTGGGGGAAGATACAGCAAGGAAGAGAAGATTCCTGATCATCCCAGAGTCCAAATACTGTGGTGACAGTGAGTTGCCATTTTCTTTATTTGTTGATCTTCTCTGCTGTATGTTTAGAGTGGGTGAGACTGTCCTTGTCGGCAGAGGGCTCATGCCATTACAGAGAATCCCCTGCCACGGAGAAGCTTGCCGGCTGTCCAAGCAGAGAGGCAACCAGAAAACTGCTCAATTCCAGCCACTGCCTCCAGTCATTGAGCCTCTATGCAGGACTTGCCAGTAAAACTCGTTACTGTTTATCCTGTTACTAACAACATTACTGTTTTAAAACAACATTTAGTGATTAAAAGCTCTTGCTAAAATGTAGAGATTTACCTCATTCTTATTCATCCTTCCTAAGGGATGTACAAAGAAGTATTAAGATAAAAAGGATAGTTATTATAATGTAGTATCACTTGTCTCAGTCTTTTGCTTGTCATAATAACCATTTCTTCTTCACTAATGACAGCTACTAGCAATATTTTGAAATTGTTAACTTCTGTACCAACAACCATATAGTGCTGTCTGGTGAATAGCTAGCAAGGAAAGCAGCCAGGAGAATCAAGGACTGGCACTGTCTTCAGATTTGATGAAAAGACAGTGAGTATGTTGTGATCAGATTTGTTGAAAACAGCTACATGTACACCCTGTGGAAAACATGCTTGTCATTTCTTCAGATGACACCTAGCCAGGGGAATGGTGATCTTCACCGAATAAAAATTAGTTGTGAAAAAATGCCAGCATATTGAAAGATAGGCCTAAGTTAACAAATAAATAAAAATATAAAAAATTAAAAAGGAGTTTAATATAGTAAAAATTGTCATTTCAGTGAGAAATACTTGGGCAAATTTAATATAATTCAGTTTACGAAAAGAGCTGGGTGGTTGATATCTTATTGGAGCTACTCTAACAGTGGAGATTAGGTGGCTTATCCACAACCAGAGTTTATTTCTCACAGTTCTGGAAGCAGGATGCCTGAGATCAGGTGCCAGCATGGTTAGATTCTAATGAAGGCCCTCTTTTGGGATGAAACTGTCAACTATAGTGTCTTACAGGTTAAGTCAGAATGGAGTTTTAGAACTAATATTGCCAGTTTAACTTGTAACTCTCTTGTGAACAGAAATTTGCTGTATATTAGATAGAAAAAGTGTTGTCCTTTCTTCTTAAAATCACAGTAGAAGATAAAAATTGGGTGGCCTTTTGAACTCTCCCTTCCAGCAGTTTGAAAATTACAAAAGTGAAGCACCATGAAAGGAACACATGTACGTCTTTAAATTCCATTCTTCATGCTTGTCTTCACTGTTCTAGGTGAGAGCAGCCATATTCTAGACATTATGGGGTTACCAGGGGGGGCTCTTAATTTAAATGCATGTCTTGTTAGAATTTCAGGTTGTAAAACTAAGTGAAAAAAAATCCAGAAATGATGACAGATTTGAACAGTTTTTCAGGGACAGCTCTGCCTGCTTTACCTTTAGCACCATCCCTCACTGCCCCACAATTCTCTTTTGTGTTCTTTTCCCCCTTCAAGTGACTGTGCAAAGATTTGAATAGGAGAAGGACTGAGAAACAGCTTTGTTTGTAGGTCAATTTTAATTTTAGATCTGGATGCCAGATTTAGAAAGGGACTGAGAAAAATGGGCGCTGATGTAGGAAGCACTGAGGGTTCAGCAGTCCTTGGCTTATCTTAAAACAACTCTGTGAGCTACAGTGGGGTAGATGGCAAGGTCTTCACAGAGGAAAAGCTGAGGCTGAGAGCCATTAAATAATGTGTCCAAAGCCACACAATGAATAACCATGGTGACATCTGCACTCAGTCAGTCTAATGCTATACTGGTTCCTTAGAACCACCCAGGCCAAAGAAGTTACTAATAATTGCTGTATATTTTGAGGCTTAGAGGAATACCATCAGGGAGTTATAGTTATCATTAAAGAATTAAATTTAACAAAGAGAAAGAAAGCCCAGACTTGTTCCATGTTGTACAAATTTAAAATGTTTATAAATAAATTGTGTTATCTGCTATTATCTAATGTGGTATTTACATTTTTTAAAAAAATTTAACCACACCCCTAATCTCTGCTGTAGAGAAAAATTTCACCCTGATACTAGACTGGACAAGATGACCCATAAATTTCTTACTGAATCAAATGCAGTTAGGGCATTAATTGGTATTATAACTCAGTGGGTTCTTATGTAAAAATAATTTTTACATGCCCTCTGAATATGCAGCTAAGATATTTTAAAGTAGGATTAGGAGAGTCAGAATATCCTTTTACAGAAAACTGCTATAGCAGATTTGACTATTGCACACCCAAAATTCTTGCCTAACCAGAACCTCAGCATATCACCTTTTTAAGAAATAAGGTTATTGCAGGTATAATAAGGATCTTGAAGTGAAATCAGACTGGATTGGGCCCTAAATTCAGTAGCTACTCTTTTTAAGAAAAAGGTAAAACAGCAGTAAAGCCGTGTGAAGAGAGGAGAGGATGGAATTCTGCTGCCATAGGCCAGGAATGGCAGGAGCCACCAGAAAGTGAAACAGGCAAGGAAGGGTTCTCTGCTAGAGCTTTGACCTGCCAGCATCGTGATTTCAGATGCATGACATTCTGAAGAGGTAAAGAATAATTTCTGGGTTTTTGTTGTTGTTGTTTTTAAGCTTCTGTTGTTTTAAGCTGCCTGGTTTGCAATCATTTGTTACAGCAGGCACAAGAAACTGATACAATCAAATTGCAAATCTAAAATTTCGTGGCGGAAATCTATTATATGAATTATATTAGGTTAGCTTTACTTATTAAGTTTATATTTTATAGACATGTACATTTTAAGGAATAGCTGTTTATTTTTTTAGACTGTGTTGGCACGTAAGGGTATTGTGATTCATCTGAAAGAATTTTATCAACTCACTCAGATGACTCTACTACAAGTTAATGCTCTAAACTCCCTTACACTTCTCTGAGGTTAAAAATCAATTAAAAGGACTGGAGTAAAGGTGTCATTTTCATTTGAAAGTTTAATAAAGCGAAGCCTGGCAAGAATGAGCAACAACTGCCCAACCAAATGTGGCCATTACCAAAGTCAGGAGGATCCCAAAATGATTGCATCTATTCAAAGGTTTATAGTAATTCTGATTAATCTGTTTTGAAAGACAGATACCCATACATCCTATATATCCAAAGGCAATAAGATTAAGATTATTAAGACTCAGATTTTTTTTCTGAATTATAATTCTATCAATCATTGATGTAGTGAGTGTCCCTGATGTTTTTAAGTCTTAAACAAGAAATTTTAAAAGTCCATCTGTCTTTGGAAATTCTTGAGAGATGCTTCAGTCTGGAGAGAAATATAAAAATTTCCAGTGAAAGTAACCATTTCTGCTAGGAAAATGATGAGTTAATGCATTTCTCCACAGATGTCAGAATCCTTTCTAAGATCTTTAGCTACTATCACCATGCAGCCCTGATGTCTTCACCAACTTCCTTATGCTGTTGAGTTGTTCAGCATGTAGCATTTTAATCACTGTAACAGGTGGAGCAGTTTCTAGCATGTGTCAGTCTATCTTCTTAACCAGACACAGAAGCTCTTGGTATAGCACAGGCTGTTCTATGGGATAACCAGTCAGAACCTGCCCCATTTTCCTCCAGGATCTTAGAGGCTGGTGGGGGAGATTTGCTCTTTCCTTCCAATGTAGAAATGCCACACTGGAACGTGTTAACCTTTCAATGAGATTAAAATATCACATATTGAGATCTAAAGGAAAACAGGTTGCTTGAAATATTTTTCAGTGATATTGTCATTCCTGCATAGTGATACTGAGCTGTTGGGATGGATGGTTGGATGGATAGATGGAAGGAAGAGAGAGAGGGAGGAAAGAAAGAAAGAAAGAAAGAAAGAAAGAAAGAAAGAAAGAAAGAAAGAAAGAAGAAAGGAGAGGAGGGGAGGGAAGAGGAGAAGAGAAGAGGGAGAAAGAGAGGAGAAAGCCGTAGAAGGAAGGGAGAGAAGGAGGGAAAGAAAAAAAGAAAGGGACATGTTGGTTTTACTGTTTTGTAGTGAGATTCTTGAACCAAA
>PVLA01005792.1:0-137885 GCA_004027455.1 Hydrochoerus hydrochaeris | reverse complement strand
GAACTCCACTTGGTCATGATGTATAATCTTCTTGATGATTTGCTGCATTCTATTTGCCAACACTTTATTGAGAATCTTTGCATCAATGTTCATTAGAGAGATTGGCCTATAGTTCTCTTTTTTGGTTGGATCTTTCTCTGGTTTTGGTATCAGAGTAATACTTGCCTCCAGGAATGATTTAGGGAGGATTGCTTTTTTCTCAATTTCCTTGAAGAGTTTAAGGAGTACTGGCATCAAATCTTCTCTTAATTTCTTGTACAATTCAGCTGTGAATCCATCAGGACCTGGATTTTTCTTTGTTGGTAAGTTTTTAATTACATTTTCAGTTTCAATAGTTGATATTGGCTTGTTCAAAATTGCTATGTCTTCTTGGTTGAGCTTTGGTAGTTCATATGTTTCTAGAAATCTGTCCATTTCCTCTGTGTTTTTCACTTTATGTGAGTAGAGATTTTCAATGTAGGGATTCATGATCTTTTGAATTTCCATGGGATCTGTAGAAATTTCTCCCTTTTCAGTTCTTATTGCATGAATTTGGGTTTTTTCTTTCTTTCTCTTGATAAGGTTAGCTAGGGGTTTGTCAATTTTGTTTATTACCTCAAAAAACCAGCTTGTTGATTCATTAATTCTTTGTATTCTTTTTTAGTTTTAATTGCATTGATTTCTGCTCTAATCTTTGCAATTTCCTCTCTTCTATGAGCTTTGGGTTTAGCTTGCTCTTCTTTTTCTAGACGCTTGAGATGGAACATTATGTTGTTTATTTGAGCTGGTTCTATTTTCTTGATATGGCAGTTTATTGCTATATATTTCCCTTTTAAGACCGCTTTCATTGTATCCCACAGATTACAGTATGTTGTTTCTATATTTTCATTGAATTGTAGGTATAGTTTTATTTCTTCTTTAATTTCATCTGTAGCCCACTGGTTATTCAAAAGGATGTTATTTAATTTCCATGTA
This sequence comes from Hydrochoerus hydrochaeris, assembly GCA_004027455.1. NCBI lineage: Eukaryota > Metazoa > Chordata > Mammalia > Rodentia > Hydrochaeridae > Hydrochoerus > Hydrochoerus hydrochaeris. The sequence continues at coordinate 136,931 of PVLA01005792.1, read as the reverse complement.
TTTATGTAGGTTTTACAATTTCTTTTGCCATTAATTTCCAATTTCAGTGCACTATGGTCAGATACTATGCATGGTATGATTTCAATACCTTTGCATTTACTTAAGAATGTTTTATGGGATAATATGTGGTCTATTTTGAAGAATGTCCCATGGGCAGCTGAGAAGAATGTGTATTCTGATGTCGTTGGGTGGAACACTCTGTAAACATCTACTAAGTCCAATTGCTCACAGGTATGATTCAGTTCTGTTATTTCTTTGCTGACTTTTTGTCTAGTTGATCTATCTCTTTGTGACAATGGGCTGTTAAGATCTCCTGTTATAATTGTGTTCTTGTGTATTTGGTTTTTCATGTCCATTAGTATCTGTCTTATATAGTTGGGTTCTCCTGTATTTGGTGCATATGTATCTATAATTGTTAGTTCTTCCTCTTGAATTTTACCACTAATAAGTATGTAGTGACCTTCTCTATCTGTTTTAATCATTTTAGATTTGAAGTTCATGCTGTCTGCAAATAGAATAGCTACCCCTGCTTTTTTCTGGGTTCCTGTTGCATGGAATACTGTTTTCCATCCTTTGACTTTTAATCTATGAGTTTCCTTTTGGGTCAGATGTGTTTCTTTTATACAGCATATTGTGGGGTCCTGTTTCTTGATCCAGTCTGTCAATCTATTTCTTTTTATAGGTGAATTGAGGCCATTCATATTTATGGATTTCACTGATATGTACTGGCTCAACTTTGCCATGTTATGTTCCAGTTGTGTCTTTTTTATTTTCCTCTTATTTAATTGCTTATCCTACCTGGTTGTTTCTTTCTGTTTTGGGGATTGTGGTCATTTTTATCTCTGTCTAGTATGTCCTTCAGTACTCTTTCTAGGGTTGGTTTTGTGGACATGAATTTCTTCAGTTGTTCTTTGTCATGGAAGTATCTTGTTTCTTCATTAAATTTGAATGAAAGTTTTGCTGGGTACATCAGTCTGGGTTGAAGATTGTTTTGTTTCAGGGCTTGAAATACCTCACTCCAAGATCTTCTTGAGTTGAGGGTTTGTGCTGAAAAGTGTGCTGTGATTCTAATGGGCTTTCCCTGATAGGTGAGTTGTGTCTTATCTCTGATAGCTTTTAATATTCTGCTTTTATGCTGTATGTCTGAGATCTTAATTATTATGTGTCTGGGTGTAGATTTTTGTTGCTTGTGACTGTTTGGTGTTCTATATGCCTCACTTATTTACATATCAGATTCTTTTCCCATGTTTGGGAAATTTTCTGCTATTATTTCTGTAAATACTTTATGTATGTCATTTGCCTGTACTCCTGTATCTTTGCTAATGCCCATTATTCTTATATTGTTGCTCTTGGCATCATCATGAAGCTTCTGGATTGTCATTTCATGCTGCTTTGTTATTTTTAAAAGTTCTATCCTTTCCTGATCAGTAACTGTTCCTGTCCTCAAGGTCAGAAATCCTATCCTCAGCTTCCTTTAGGCGATTTTGCATGCTTTCAATGGAATTTTTTGTTTCTTGGATGTCTCTTTGAGTTTGTTTCATGAATTCTGCTTGTTTTCTATATTGTTCATTCAAAGTTTCAATCAGTTTCCCATGTTCCTATACTTTTTTCTCTAGTTCTTCTTTAGCTGCATTCAACAACTCCTTTACTAAAGTTGTTATTTCTATCTTTACATGGGAGACTACTTCTAATTTGATTTCCTCTATAGCTTGATGCAGTTGTTTTTTTTATTTCACTCGCTATCTTTTCGGAGATTCTTGGTGTGTTACTTTTGGCGTCCTCTATTTCAATGTCTCCTATACTTGCTTCTGGTGAACTATATGTTTGAGACTGCATTTTCCTTTTTTGTTTTGTCATTTTCACTCTGCCTGATGTTTTCTTTGTGTAGGAGGGGATCACACACACTCTTTTCAGACACACCAAAGTCTTACAGTTAGTTTGAGGGGTTTTTTACTACTGGCCCTATTGATCCACTGTACACCTCTATTTTAGGGATATACTCACCACATTGATACAGTCAATCCAGTGTAGTCCAAATTTCACCGTCTGGGAGCAAAGTTCCAAATTTTCTCACACTAACTGGATACCGCTGAGATCTTCTGATGTTCCAGGTGGGAGAACGGGCCCATCTGTAGCAGTCCAGGGCAGTTTTCAGTCTTGGGCAGGCCTCCTCCATGTTCCCGGTGGCTGGGCAGGCCCACAGGGGAGGTTCCTACCCCTGAGGCTGGCTTGCGCCGAGTTTCAGGTGGCAGGGCGGGCCCTTGGTGGAGCTTCAGGGCAGCCTACCCCTGATGCAGGCTTCTGCTAAGTTCCCGGAGGCGGGGCGGGCCCACGGAAGAGGTTCTGGGCAGCTTACCCTTGATGCAGGCTTCCGCTAAGTTCTAGATTCTTACTATACTTTTACTGCGTTTCTATCCTGATAGTTTCTAATAAAGTTACTGGAGTTTGTCATGAAAATATTTAATACTGTTTAAAAAAGTCATGTAGCAGCTTACCAGATAAAGTAATGTAAAATACTCTTCATTTAGAATGCAAGTATACCACTGATTTTATTGTTTCATTTACTATAATACTTGTTTTAACTTTTTATATCACAATTTCCTGAACACAGTCATTTAACAAATTGTTGTTAGTGTTGGAGTAGGGTTACATTTTCCACCATACTTTCATCTGAAACGATATTATTTAACAATCTGAAACTTTTCCTGTCTCAATATGATTATGCTTTATTTCTAAAATGCATCAAATGCTGTCTCAATTTATTTTATATGTGAAAAGTCCAACATTCTTTACAATTCTTGTAATATTTTAAATTCTGGTATTAAACAAGAGATACTCATATACACTCTTTCTTGTACAAACCACATGCTGCATCTTTAAAAGACACATTGTAATGTCTAGATCCTTTCCTTGTGATAGTTCTACTTACAATATTTACTTCATGATATATTTGGAAATTTCCTTTGAACTTTAAATTTTGATCTTTTTTACCTATCATGATACTGAGCATAGACAGCAATCTTAGCTTCCAGGAGTCACATGGTCAAGTGGGGAAACAGCTGATTCACTGTTACAGTGGTTAGGTGTATTCAATGCAGTTTGAGATCGCTATGCTTTTGTAAGTCTCGGTGTTTGGTATTTGTAATCAAAATTTACCTTGCAAATTAGGTTATTCAAGAATAACCTAACATACTTTCTCCAACTTCCTAATTCATGTTCATAATTTTTTTTTGCATTGGTACATTTTTGTAGAACACAAGGATTACATTGGTCAAGGGGAGTTAGTAGGTGTATGCAGCACATCTTGATTCATTTTTATGGTCTTCCTCTTTGCCGCCTTCCCCCCTCCCCATTTCCTGTACCCCTCATATGTAACTACTGTACTTCTTATTGTTCTTAGCTTAGTGTATTTCAAAGACTCATTGGGGGATTTGGCATTTCAGAATTTAATAAAACCATAAAAATAGCAGTGACTGAAAACCATACAGCTCATTTTGTTAACTCTAATTAAACAAATCTTAGAATGTGAGATTAAAGAACTTTTATAATAGGAAAAACCTTGCAGACTCTACAAACAATAACAACTGTCTTGAAACAATGTAGTAAGATTGTCATCTATTTCAGGAATGATTTTAAAAGTTTTAAAGCGGGGTCACAGAAGCTTTTGAAGTTCAAGCATATGACATGTCCAATCACAGACACAATTTATAACATGAAAAACCCTTTCAGCTATATTCTCAGTGTACTTTCAGCTACACTGAGTTTATTAACAAATGACAGAAGATGAAAATCACCTTTGAAAAGTATATTTGTTATACAAAAATGATGAAATTATAATCACTGTTAAGCAGGAAGAATTATAAGTTCAGGAAAAATACCAACTATAATATTTCTAGAAAATACTGAGAGTGGTTCATTATTCTATTGGATACAATTCAGAACAACAATACAAAACACTTAATCAGGGCTGTGTAGTTTATTAGTAGGCTGCAATATCATTCTTCCTATCCTGTGTAATAAGAGTTAGAATTCTTTGTGATCAGATTTGTTTAGGGAGATTCTTACCAGAGTGAGTACACTGAAGTGACCCTTCAATTGCTAAACCAGATCTCTCTACTAGTCTATCAAATCGAATATCCTGATCCCTGAAAAAAAATCCATACACACTGTCTTAGGAAGAAAAAGCTCTTATATACAGTTAACATTATTTTCACAAGAGCAGATAACTTCATGGGTGAGATAAATATGTTGGACTTAAAACCTTATGTTTCATGACCTAAGAACTTTTGTTTGCCAAAAAAAAAAAAAGAGTAAATTATTTGTGAAAGAGTAAATTATTTGAACTGACACCAAACTTAAGGCCAGAGAAAGAAGGAGACTAATATTTGCAAAGTGCCAATGACAACTGTGCCAAGATTAGTGCTGAATGCACTTTACTCTGATGGAATCCCTGTTGAGAAAGGTCTTGTTTTCTTTATGTACGATTGGGAAACAGGTTCTTAAAGAGGTCCTGACAGATGGGCAGCGATGAAAAACCTGTACTTGGAGCTCCCACCCTCACATTCTAGTAACTTAACAGAGCCTAGATAATGGGTGAAACCCTCAATTTGAAAAATAATCCAGCCATTTGCTTCCTAATGTTGTCGAATGAAGAGCATTGTTTGCATTCTTTTTAGTCTACTTCACTGAAGTAGGCTAGTGCTTTAATTAATAGCACAGATTTAAAAGCCACACTCTCTTGGTTCTAATACCAGCTTGGCCATAGAGTTGTTAAAGGAGCAAGGGACTTAGTATTTTCTCCCTGTCTCCACATCTGTAAAACAAAGATAATAATGCTCTGAATCTCATGAGTTATTTAGAGGATTAATAAGTAAAAGTGTGGACAAAAATGCTAAAAAAAGAAATGGTATTTGGTTCAAAATAAGCCCTGATTAAGTGTTTTGTATTGTTGTTCTGAATTGTATCCAACAGAATAATGAACCACTCTCAGTATTTTCTAGAAATATGATAGTTGGTATTTTTCCTGAACTTATAATTCCTCCTGCTTAACAGTGATTATAATTTCATCATTTTTGTATAACAAATATACTTTTCAAAGGTGATTTTCATCTTCTGTTATTTGGAAAATTTACTTTCCCAAGCCTCATTTCTCTCATCTGCAAATTTTAATTAATGGTACTCACTTCAGGATATTGGAAGAATAAAGTGAAATAGTGTATACAAAAACTTTCAACACATTAGCTGGTACTTGTTTCAGTCACTATGGGAAATCAGTAAATATTAATAAATTTTTTTGTGTTTGAGGAACTAGAGAACAAACATCTTTGGCCTAAATCATCCAATGAATTTTAGTAATGCATCTTAGTACAGATCAGAGAACCTTAAAAATTAATTACTGGTAAAGAAATAAATAGGCATTAAAACTTGTTTTCTCTAAAAGTATAGTGATTCTCCCCTTTTATTGTAGTACATGTTTTATACATAAGCATGTTGGTTGCAATATGTAGCCAATATCAAGAGACTTAGTTCTATTTTTTAAGCCATAAGCAATTTGTTTTTGTTGATTTACAAAAGGTGTCTTGAATTTCACAGCACAAATTGTACATTCTTGCATTGTCTTCTCTTTATATCTTATAGAAAAGGCTAGATATTATTTGCTTTTAATACTCACTTTGGTATATTAACCTTGGTTTCATGTGTGTTGATATTTACCTCCTTAATGCATATAATCAGAAGTTAACATAATGTTGAAACTACTGTATTAACAATGCAGCAATGCTGAATGACCAATTGACATATCTGTTTATAAAAGCAGTACTTTAACAAAAAGTGTGATAGCTCTGACTATACACTGACCCATCTCTGTCTCCATTCTATCCCTAATGTGGGATACTCATGGGTTCACAGAGAGAGAGAGAGAGAGAAAGAGAGAGAGAGAGAGAGAGAGCAGCAAAGGGAGAGGGGAAAAGAGGGATTTCTTAAATAATATTTTGAAGTCTTCACAATCTCAGGATAGGAATTATTAGTAAATGGTTTTTGAGATTGAATGTATTGAGTTTTTTTCCCCAAAAGTTAACTAAAACTTTGAACATCTTTTAATTTGACTTGAAAATTTTAAACATGAAAATATTATATTGTACTACATCAACACAATTGCAAATGATTCCATTTGAACAAAAAAGATAATATTTGTGAACACTCCAGATCTTTCAAAATGTTCATTGTCTTTCTTCTTTTCTACTAAATAATAATGTCCTCTTGAGGACCATTTCGTAGTAGAGATTTTTAGAATATTTTATGCCTGTGGGTAGTATTAAAGGACTTCAAGAACCACCCTTATTTACTTTCACTATTACACATATAGAGCCCCATACTGTCCATTTCTACATATTTGTTTATTGGGTCTCTATAGTTCTGTTTAGAGTACCATGCCTTGGGAGAAGGCATATGACAGCTGCTACATGTTTCCAGTGAACTCACCAAAGAAATGAGATGCATATCTTGCAATGGTAAGTTCTCAATACACAGTGATGAATTAGTGAATGAAAGACCATCCTTCTGTAGAATACTCTGACATCTTGTATTTCCTTTTAAATAAGTGACTACAGATTCTGATTGATATTTTGACTCTTGTAAGATCAAATTTTCATGTTAAGATTTTTCTAGCCTGAAGTAATAGTCTATTTATTTATCCAACCTTGCTTATGAGACATTGACCTTTACTGAATAATCTTTAAACACTGTGAGATGTATAACAAGGGTTGCATAATAGTTAAAAATTACATCATCTTTATTTGGCTACAAGTATTAGGACTATTAAATAAATGCAACTTCTAAACATATACTTGCATCATTTATTTCCAGGAATTGATTAGTCAATGGTTTATTGACTCTTTGTGCATTGAATGTCTTGGAAGCTGAGACATTTTGAGAGTCTTCTAAATTCAAATTTTGCTTCTTGATAGCAAGAATTTAAAAAATCATTTGATTTTCTTAACTTCACTGTTGCCACCTGAAAAATATGAATATAATTTACTCTAAAGATTATAAATTGTAAGAAAATAAGTTTGTAATCCAGCAACATGAGTGTCACCCAAACACTTGTTAACTATTACTGAGTAGGAAGAGCTAAACCTGAAAAGCTGGGAATTTTTTAAGTCTATCTTTAGGCTCACTTGATAAACTGAGGGGGAGAACCAAGTGAAGTTCATGGTTTCTGATTGCAGTGACAGGCAGGAGAAATGAATATCATATACACTGAAAGATTAAAAATGAATAAAGGTACCTCACCTGGCACATATGAGGTGAAGACAAATGGTATTGAAATTCAGGCTTTGAGATAGAAGAAGTAATAACTCACATTTCTAGTTTAATATTTGAAATATTAAATGCTAAAACAGCTTTGCATTTTAACTGGGATGACTGCAGTGGTTCTCTTATTGGTGACTTGATCATAATGCTGAACCATATAAAGAGCTGTTGTGAAATGTGATGGATTGTGTGATTTGCTGCACACTTGGTTTCAACTGATGTTTTTCAGCGTTCACTTGAAGTTAACAGTGTGCACATGAGCAAAGAAACTTGGAATGTAAGTTATTTGTGCTGTTCAATGGCTTCAGTGTTTTGATTTATGGTCTGGTTCCTGGAGCTATGGTCTGTCTAAATATCTATACAAATAGACTGTATTCCTTTGTCTATAAAACTTTTCTGGGAGAAACATAGGCAATGTTTTTTGTCTGTTTCTGGCACATTCAAGACTTGAGCATATTGATTCTCTACCTAGTTCATAAAGAATACATTGAAAAAAAACTTCTTGCTCAAAACTAACAATCTCCAAGTATCTTCAGCTATTGATATAGTTTGGGTGTGACTCAAAAGTTCATGTGCTAGAAGTTGAATCCCCAATTTATATAATGGTATTGAGAGAAGATGGAAGGTTTAAAATGGGACCTAGAGGGAAATAATGAAGTTATGGGGTCCCCACTTTCAGTTGGATCCTGTACAGTGAGACTTAGTTAGGTTGACAGCGAAGTTTTTATACAATGAAGCTAACGCACATGTCCAGGCTCTCTGTACACTTGCTGCTTGCAGCTCCCATACTTGCTCCCACAGTATGATGCCATCTCTCCTGTAGTAATGCATGAAATTCACAAGATGTGATCCCCAGGGCTTGGATTGTTTAGCATGCAACACAACAAGCATAGATGAACCTTTTTTCTTTATGAAATATCCAGGCAGAGGAATTTTGTGATAGCAACACAAAAGTAATATCTAGATATTACAAAGAGTAATATCTAGTTCACAAAAAAGAAACCATGCTCCGCATCACACTGTCTTCCCTGCAGAAAGCGATGGGGTTTAATTTTGTTTTTTCATAGGGAGAAATCCATTGTGCTCTGTATTTTTCATTGATTTATTGAGATATATTTGTAAAGGGTAGGAGAATCAAGAAAGGTGCCAACCTGTCAATTTTCCTTTATGAAATAAGAAAAATCTTTAGGTTACCTAAGATGATTTCTGGAAATGTTAAGGGAGACTTGGTCTCTGTGCACTGCAGAGTATAATCAGCTTGTTCAGAGGGCGTGTCCTATGGTCTGCATCTGCAGTGCGATCTCAGGCAGAGTTTTAAGCATCATTGCTTGAAAACTTGGAACTTTGAGCAAACTACGAGCTTTATACAGCACTGCATTTGCCTCCCCCTCTTATTTCTTTATACAAGCTTGTCATTTGCAATATGCAGTGTGATGTGTAAATTTAGGATTACCTGCAATTTCTTAATTGTTAAACTCTGATTCAAATGAATGAAATGAAACCAAAGCCCATTGAATCTTCAGATAAGTTACATACTGTGTCTACTGTCATCAACATTCCACCCAGACTTTGCTCAACAATGAAGAAATGATTTAATGAAGAGTCTTATCACTGTTTTAAATGCTGAATGGCTTATCTTTTTGTGTGTTATAAGTTTATTAGTCGAAAGAGCAACTTTCAAATTCCAGTTTGTTCATTTGTCAGCTATATAGTCATGAGAAAATTGTTTGAAGACTCAGTTTTCTCACAAGAAAAGAGAGCTGTCTTGTAAATATTTTGTGGAAGTTGTAAACTATAAAAATTGCTAGCCTGATGTTGTTGCACAGTTTGTCATAGTCACCTTAATATTCCCAATTTCATAGAGCTGTTAATTTAAGTATTACATTAAACCATTTACATGGATATCAAATAATAAACAAAAAATTTTTAAAACTCACATTTCACTTTTTATAATCATTCATCACTTTCAGATATATCTGCCTGTTGAAACTATGCACATTTTTATGTACATACTAATATTCGAAGTATGTTACCCACACTTTGTTTTATACACTCACTATTCTATTATAAATTTTCATTGTTAATGAGAATGGTTTATATAATTTTTAACTTCTGTATATTATTTCCATTTTTCAGTGTACCAAATCTCGATATATGATTCATTTCTCAAGCAAAGAATTTAAAAAAATAGCTTAATGAGCTGATGTGTGCATATCATCACAGCTGTTCAGGAGACTGAGGCAGGAGGATGGCTTGAGCCCGGGAGTTTGAGGCTGTCCTGGGCAACACACACACACACACAAACACACACACACACACACACACACACACAGAGTCTATTTTGAATTGTTCTACAGGATTTTTTTTTTTTTGTAGTTTTTGTTTTCCTTTTGGATTTTTTTTTTTTTTGCACTGGGGTTCAAACTCAAGACTTGCCCTTGCCAGACAGGCATTTGTGCCACTGAATTAAATCCCCAGACATTGTTCTACAGTTCTGATTAGATATAATTGCTATCTTATATGTTGACCATCCCTATTGTTAAAACCTCAAATCAGAAATTTTACAAAATCTGAAACTTTTGGATCAGCACCATGGTACCATGAGTGAAAATTCCACTGCTGACTTCAAATTGTCTTATTCTGTCTCTGGAGTAGTATTCTTGAATTCTTCTGTCTCTCCTTTCTTGTTGCTTACAATACAGTTTTGCTTTAGTATGACCATACTTCCAATAGTGATATACAGATTTAGCACAATTCCAATCAAAACAAAACTTGAGAAAAATAGTAAAATTTATATGCAGTCAGAAGAAATCCAGAATCACAAAATAAAACTGGGCAATAAGAACAAAGCAATACATATCACATTCCTGGATTTCAAGTTATATTACAAAGCTACAGTGTAAAAAATAGTGTGGTGTTGTCACAAAAACAGTCAATGGAACAGAATACAGGATGCAGAAACAACCTCAGTCAATTCAGCTGTCTGATATTTGACAAAGGGGTCAAAAACATATACTGGAAGAAAGAGATCTTCTTTTATAAAAAAAATTCTGGGAAAACAAACTATCCACATGCAGAGGATTGAATTTACACTTATATCTCTCATGATATACTAAACTAAAATCAAAATGAATCAAAGATCTAAATGTTAAAATAGAAATACTTAATCTTCTGGAAGATAAATTAGTAAAACCCCTGAAGACATAGGTTTGGATAAGGTCTCTGAACGGAATTGCAACTATACAAGAGACACCATTAAGAATCAATAAATGAATTTGTACCAAATTAAAAAGTTTCTAAAAAGCAAAGAAAACAACAGAAGAAGTAGAGAAAACCTATAGAGTGGGAAAAAATACTAGCTAATACTAACCAGCTATTTCTTAGGCAGAAAGCTGGTAGTATATCTGGAATGTATAAATATTTCAATAGAATTGAACACTACAAAATATGAGACACAATAAAAATTGGCAACTGAAATGAATAGAGACTTCTTGGAAGTTCAAACCACCAACAAATACATAAAATCATGTTCAACACCTCTGACTATTAGAGAAATGCAAGTTTAAACAACACTGAGACTCCATCTTACTCCAGAAAAAATGATTATCATTAAGGAATCTAATAATAATAGATACTGGCCAGGCTATATGGAATAAAGGAACTCTTGTACATTGTTGATGTCATATAAACTAGTATAACTATTATGGAAATGAGTATGGAGAGTCTTCAAAAAACTAAAACTAGAAATTCTTTTGACCCAGTTGTTCCCTTTCTAAAATTTGAAGTCATATTACATGCATATCCACAATTTGTAATAGGTAAATCTTGAAAGTGGCCTGTATATCCATTAATAGATAAATGGATAAAGAAAATGTGGTTGTTATACATAATGGAATACTACTCTGCTATAATGAAGGTTAAACTTGAGTCATTTGTGAAAATGACTTGAGACCATAATATTAAGTGAAAAAATACACCAAAGATTCTATAAAGCATACAGGGATTTTCTTGGGAGTTAATTCTAATAAATCTCCCATGATCTTTTTTTTCAAACTCCAATCATTTAGGGAGCAAACTAGATTTTAGTAGTATCTCTCTCATTCTTTACTAATTCTATGAAAATTAATGACCATAATTTGACTAAGAATTAGATTTTCCATCATAAAACTGTTGAACACTAGGGCATATGATGCTTAATAAATTGTAAAACAGGATTTCCATCTTGTTACCCAGTGCTGGTCCACCATATGTAATAGGAATATCTCTTACTAATGAGCCTCAGTTTCTACAATCTAGAATAACTTTTATTCCTCCCCTACATTCCACCTGTACACTCCCTGTCTGTCTTTACCTTCTTTGAGTAAAAGGTCATCTGCTTCAGTTTGTTCAGGTTTTAACTGGTCCTACTTGGAGACCAGAAAATTTCACCAATTATCACAACTAAATGTTATCTTATACTCTCTCTATAGGCTCTTATAAATGCTTGTGTTTGTTTTGTCCTTATTAAGTCACACTTGCCATACAACTTTGTGATTGGAGGCCTGACTTATATTGTTAAGCCCTATTCAGAATATATTATCATATAATATATAATAATTATAATATGATATACTATATATATTGTATTATATAAATGTCTGTTAGTTGTATACTATATTTAGTTCATATAAATATGTTTTTCATGTGTTCTTTTTGTTCCTTGACCCAGGGGCCATAATATTTTTGTTTCTCATTTTTACAGTTGATGCTGTAGTTAGAACAATGTGTTGTTTTACCCATAATTGGCAATTTTGAACATTGTATCACAAAGATGATTACATAAAATAATAAAATGATATTTAGCATTTTTTCAATGCATATAGCATGCTTATCCATAGAGACAAGATCATATTTTTTAAAAAACTCTAAGTTAAGATAAATTAAGAAAAATGAGATGAACTTGCAATGGTTTTATGATGAATGAATAATGTGTCCACTAATTTACACAGAAAAAATAACAAATAATTCTTAGATACTATTTGAAAAGGAAATTTTATTTAACTTCTAATGATAGATTTCATGTACTTCATCTTCTCCGTGAACCTATATTCAAATATTTTATATAGGTGACAATAGAGTGGGGCAGATATGATGCATATAATGCAAAGGCTATGAGATGAGGCACCATGGTCCTCTCAACTTCTAACAGAGATTGAGAGAGAGAACATCATTGGTAGTTATTAAAGCTCATGTAAGTCTATTTAAAATGCATGAAATTAATATACCAAAAGGCTAATGATTTTAACAATTTTTTCTAACTAGTTTATACATACTTGGATATTCAAAGTATTTTATTTCACCCAAGATCACAGTTTTAAAAAATAATCTTATTGACAATAATCAGCAATTCCCACTCAATGATTGTCACACAGAGGGAAGTGGAAGTGGGGAATTAGTGTGTTAAAGGGTGCAGAATTTGGGTTTGGGGTGATGAGAAGCTTCTGGAGATAGATAGCAGAGATAACCACTCTGGAGATAACGACTTCTTCTGGAGATAGATAGCAGAAAGTGTATTTCATTCCACAAAAGTTAGACTTAAGAAATGATTAAAAGAACACATTGTAATATATATATATATTTTTTCCCACGAGAAGAAGAAATAAAGCTTGGCTTATAGAAAGGTGATTGCTGAGAAGAAACTACATATGTGCATCTGTTTCTCCTCATCTATGTGGCAGAATCTATTGTGGTTTGGATTTGAAGTGTGTTTTTCCTTTTTTGTTTGTTTTTTTGTGTGTATTTAAGAAAGTCAGAGTAAGTTACTTTTGTCTTATTTTTGTAACAATTACTACATAAAACATCTTTTAGACAAAAAGGTGATGTTTATAGGAGCTTACTGTTCTGCTGAAGTTTCTAAAAGGAAAAAAAAAATTGTAATTAGTTTTCCATACATTTTACCCACTCAGTATTTTAAAATTTCTTATTTTTCAGTTTAAATTCCCTCTTTTTCTTTATATGAATCATGCAAATAGAAAGCTATGAAACTGAGCCTATTTGAAGAGCACTGAAGACACTCAGACTGGAATAGATTAGAAAAAAAAAAAAGGTGGCAAGGTTAGAGCATTATTCAGCTGACTTGGGTTCTAAGTCTTGGTCAGCCCTAGGTCAGCCCTGGAGCATCAGTTTTTCTGGCATATTATGAGGGAAATAAGGGTTTCTATATTTACATAGCAAATGGGTTAATGCATGTGCATGTGTTTTACAGATTGCAAAATGATATAGGAATTTAAGGTGGCATTATTATTTCTATGGACAGTACTATTAATAACTTGTTTCACTAATGATTTCTGTGGTATAAAATGAATAAAGAATATAAATGAAGAATGAGGTTCCTTTTTGACTGCATGCCAAATTATGTCAACCTAGGGATGCATTGAAGCAGAAAGATTGCCATGATTTTTTTTTTTAATTCTCATATGGTTTCTCTCAATCTATGCCCTGAGCAAGCAATTATCTCAAAAACCATTGAACAGATTGACATATATTCAGAAATAAAGGTTTTGAGTTTTTGGAAGCATAGTTACCTTAGAGTTAAATTAATTTAAAATAAGAAAAGGAAAAAAAATGAACAATTATTGAAGGGACTATGCATTCATTAACGGAAATAAAATGGAATGTTGTGCAGCTGTATGTCCTTACATATTTGCATTTATAAAGACTTTAGAGTGTGTGCAGCATGATGATGTGTTTTTTTAAACATATGTGAAATATTTGCTGTAGTGCAAGAAATGTGCTGTACAGAATGAGGATGCAAATTATTTTTTATTAAAGGCACAAAGTTACTGTGTGTGTGTGTTGTGTGTGTCTCTGTCTGTTTGTCTGTCTGTCTGTCTGTCTGCTTATTTATTTGGAGATGGAAAGAGGCAAAGATTTTGCCTTCCTTTATACTCTAGTAAGGGTTTATGTTGCTTGAAGGAGATACTGTTTGTTTTCTTTCTCTACCTTTTGTGAGGTATAGAGACACTGATTGTGTCCTGTCATTCAATAGCTTGAAGTACAAATGCTAATTTATTGCTAGACTGCTGCATTGTGATTTGCATTCCAAATCAGACTGCAGATTCCCATTAGAAATTGTTTTCCTGTTTTTCCTTATCTAGAATTACATCCTTTCTTTTATCACTCTACTCATTCCCTAATAATGAACATTTAAAATTTTTCTTTCAAGAGATTTACATTTAAAATCAGCAGCTTTAGTTGTCTGAAATCATAACAGTAAATTACAAAGACATCAGAAGATTCCTTTCTCCTGCATGGTTTTCTCTCTCTCCTGTAAGTCATAACACTAAGTAAAATACTTAAAATATAGCTGTAGCTCAGAGGTTTATATTTGTTCCTTTGAAAACCTATGATTCTATTTCTTTTTAAATCAGAAAGATGTGAGCTCACAAGTCCTCTCTTAATAATAACCTTTTACAGATGAACCCTGGAATAGTATAATTACATCCCTTCTTGGCACCTTTAAATCAAATTAACTAGATACTTAGGAGAGAGAAGGAAAACCCACTTTTGCAACGTATCTGGCTGGGTGAGAAGCAACTGCTGCAGCATAAAGAACTGATGGGAATCTGGGCTTTCCCACTCTGATAGCAAAGGGGGGAATTATGAGTTGGTGGTCTGCTTCATGTTAGGAGGACACCCCTCCATCTGTTCGCAGCTCAGCCTGCTTCCAATTTAAAGCCAGATTTCAATACAAACCTCAATTTCTTTTCCGCATTTTAAATGCAAAGCAAGCCTATGATTCATAGTGTCTGTGCTCCTGGAATTCAGACCACATTTCCCCCCAAAATTTTCAGGCTGTTTGTTTGAATACCTGCTTACTGTGGTACACAATGGGCAGCTTTGAGAAGAAAAATTGATAATCTTCACGGAAGAGTAATTTGAATGAAATTACACTTGACAGCCAGTCTCCAAGCAAACAAGAGGAGCTAGGAGCCTAGCTAAGCTCTAAGGACTTGCCCAAGCCACTGCTGTTGGAACTTCCCAGGGAAAAAAAAATCACCAGTTTTTTCAACATCTAATTGAGCTTTTGATTAATTCCGTGTACCAAATCCTACTGAAGAAAGGTAGCCATGGAAGAGAATATGGAAGAGGGACAGACACAAAAAGGTACTGTGCTAAAAGGGTTTTTTCTGTAACTAATTATTTTTTTAGTTTCCTTGTTTGTGTTAGACACTTGCCAGTAAGGCTCATGAATGTTTCTCTTTTGGAAGGCATTTTTCCCCCTCTTCTTTAGTCTATTCCTCACTTGCAGTAATGTCTGGCAGAAATGGTGTCAGTATTTGCAAATCTTTTCCTGTGTAAGTATCTAAGTGCAGAGTCAAGTATTAGTGATGAGAACATTGCAGCATTGTTACAAACTATTCTTTAGACCAGTCTTTGTTAACCTTCATTTATTTCATGTTTTCATGGTTGTCGAGCTTGGTCAAGGGGTTGTCGGTATGAGCCAACAACACAATATCTGAAGCAAATTGCAGTTAAAATCTGATGATGTAACCATTATCAATACCTTCACATGGCCATCTGATAGAACAAAGACTAAAACCTTTTATTATATTTTGTTTGTGCAAATTGTAAAAAAATCTTGTTTTTCCTTTGAATGAATGCAGTCTTGTTTTAATATAGATTGAGCAAAAAGTTCATGGATTTTCAGAGTGTATAGTGTTAAGGTTTTCCTTTCTATGTGATTGAACCTATGCAACTTCTAGGTAATAAATATGATGGAAATTTTCTGATGCATTTTAAACATGTGTAGGAATATCTGGATGTGTGAGTTAGGGTGAATTTGACTTTTTTATATCTTAATATTGGTCAAATATTGAAATTTCAAAAGATTCAAGTAGCTCTAGATGCTTTTAACGTGTCAAGTGGTAGCTTCAGAGGTATCTGGGTTTTCCCCAGCATAGGTAGCATTTTCTACCATGTCTGCTCTCAGGCTTATGTAATGTTAGAGAAAACGCTCTTGTTTTCTTAGGCTTCAAACGATAACACAGGTAATGTTGCAATAAAGCAGTATTGAAGGGTAATAATACAAAAAGGGTTGCCTTGGAGATTTTAAATTTAAGTAAATGCACTGTTTTTTTGAGACTCATCTGATAAAATGCACTGTAGATGTACAGTGTATTTTCTTATAAGATATTCAGGTATACTGGATCTCTTCTTTTGAAGTGCACATGCACACAAACAACTTGAGGCTACATGATATACATATGATATATACCCCATCCATATATAATATATGCCATATATACATATATATGTGTAAGTATTAGAGACACTGATATTGATATTGAAAGGTTTTATACAACCAGGCATGCAAGCAGATAGGCAAGCTGATCTCCAAATCTAAGCAATGTTAATGATACCCTGTAATTAAAACCCAATAATTGACCTAGATATAGTTTAATATATTTTTTAATTAAAATACCTCAACTCTGTTATATACACAAATGACTTAAGTGTTCGTTAATGATCTGGAATGGCAGATTTTGTTAATAATTTCTGTCTTTATGAAGTCTTGCAATGGGCTATTTTATTTTATAAATAAACTATCTTAATATCTTTCTCTAGCACATACTGATACTGTTTCTTGGCTATTCAATTTGTCTAAGCAAAGACAAACTGATTATTTTATACAGAAAAATGTTATTCATTACACTTAATAAATGCTTCAGTTAAACCATGGGTTGTGGTAATAAGTTAAATGTACCTGAATAAAACTTAAACAATGCAGAACCAAGAAAATTGTTGTTTTTCAGGCTGAAAGGGATCATAGTTGTTGATTGGCAGTTTTGTGTTTTCTTAACACTAAAAATCTTTTTCTTGACAATAATTTGGAAGTGATGTAAGGGAAAAGATTCAGTCAGAAAAGTGCACTAAGATATACCAAGAACACCAGTGGAAAGATTTTAAATCAGAGAAATTGAATACTAATCTCTACATAAAGGGAATGTGAAATGTTTATAATTTAGATTTTTTTCTTATTTGAGGAAAAGAAGGTTTAGGTTGTTTTATTTCTGATCTGGTTTGCTCATCTTTGCCCATGACACCTGTTCTACATTAAGCTTGTTGTCAGAAACTTACATTTGGATGTAAATGATCTTTGTGTGTGTAGGGGAAGGGAAATGATGCAAAATTTTGTAAGATCCAAATTGGAGGAGCTACTTGGAAAGAAAAAATTGGAAGTTTTTCAAGAGTCTAAGTGGGCAGATTTAATGATCCATCTGCATTGAAGGAAAGCAGTACTTTGTGTTATTCTGTTTTTCTTAAACTGCATAGGATTTGCTTTTTATTATAATTCAGATACCATAATGTTCTTTTACATTTGAAAGATGCTTTCAGTTCCTTGTTTTAATTTAATTCCCTTTTATAGTACATAATTGTACTGATCCTTGACCAATGCATTTACTTAAGGAATTGTAAACAGCTAATTTTATATAGGTAAATGATATTATTATAGTAAATAAAATCCTCAACTAGATCATGAATTGTGGTAACAGGTTAAATGTTTCTGAGCAAACCTTAGCAAATGCAGAAAACAAGAAAGTGATGTAATTAGTTGTGATCCTTTTTTTTTTTCAAGTGACACTCTGGATGAGGGCATAAGCTATTCTTCTCTGTTATAAATCAGAAGAATTTAATGTCTGTGTTTACCCATGTCGTCTTTCAAATTTAACCTGAATTTACAATGGAAGCCAGTAACTTTAGTGGAAAAAAATTATGTATGTATATATATGATGCTTATATCCTTAAAAAGCTAAGGCATTTGAGAGAAATTCTAATTTTAATTTTAATGATACATTCAGCTCAGGAAAGTGGATTTTTTTTTAAGAGCAGAAATATTTATTGAAAGGAAGGAAGCTTCTGAGAGAGAGACAGAGGGATCCCAAGTGGGTTGCCAAAGAATCTGTCTTTTTTAGGGATTTTTATGGAGTAAAACCATGAGGTGAGGTAGGTCTAAGGTAAGGAAAACTGGGAACTTGCAAGGCAGATGGGCATGAAGTGGAACAGAATTATGATCAACCGATCGGATTAATTATTCAGATAGAACTGACTAAATTAGGGACAAATGGGGAACCGAGTCATGTAGCAAGCCAGCATTCTTATGGATCAGTGACTCTTCCTGTAGATGGTTGGGATGGTGACTCCTGGCTTCTCAAGGTGATCCATACCTAATCCTTAGTGCTTATGCTTAGAGTGTGGTTGCATTTGTTTTTCCTTCTGTCTTGAGATCTGGCCCATAGCAAGAAGTGTGTGTCTCCTCCAAGGTCACAAGACATTTGATCCTCTGTGCCCGCTTCCTCGAGGGCCTAGCCATATCTGATTGCCTATGATATTTCTAACTAGCTCAGCTACCTATGACATTCCCCCCTCTGAAGAAGTATCCTGAACTGTTGTGAGGGAGACATGGGCAATGACCAATCCGGCTTTTTCAGGCTAAAAAGGATCATAGTTGTTGGTTGGTAGTCAGAAATATTCTACAGAGAGTCTATCTAAAGGCCTTCTGTAGACATGAGGCAGTTTCATCTTGGGTGGACATACAGCTTTAAGTCTGGAGGAGACAAAGCCAAAAAAAACAATAAGTATACATGGCCCAGATAATAGAATCAACAGGATAACTGTGAGTATAGTTAACAAAGATTTCCACCAAGAAGCTAGTAATGGCTTCCCATAAGGAGGAAACGGATAAGGTCCAGGGAATTTTAGAATTTGACATGTCATTAATTTGTTGTATGTGTTACTTCACTAGACATTCTGTTTAATAAACAATGTGAGTTTAATATGGAGGTCATTATCTGTTGCTGTGTCCATTTTTGCAGGCTTTACCAAAAGTGAGTATGACATTGTGTTAAAGGAATTCAAGTGTTTTAAGAAATACCTAGTTTTTGTGAAGAATGTTCTCTAAATGGAAGTTGGTTATTTTAGGTTGCTTTCAGTCAAAGCACCGGACTTCTAATATTTAAAAAAAGTGGATAAAACTACAACACGTTCTCAGGTATGTTCATACCAAGTCTATCATCACTCTCCTCAGAAGTCAAGATATATGATGGCTGTTATGGTAATGAGGACTCTGATTACTGTAGAAGAGGTTAAGCAAAGTTCACGGCAAGATTTCTGTGAAGATTTAAAAAGCAATCTCTCCTTATTCATGGTTTTGCTTCCCATTGTTTGAATTACCATGGCCAACTAGGTCTGAAAATATTAAATATAAAATTCCAGATATAATTCATAAATTTTAAATTTCATACTGTTCTCAGTGGCATGATGAAATCTTATGCCATTCTGTTCTAATCTGCCTAGAACATTAATCTTCCTTTGTCCAGTGTATCCACATTGTATACCCTACCCACCCAGTTGTCACTTAGTAGACATCTTGATTAGCACATCAACAACTACCAATCTTTAATTGTCACAGTATCAGTGCATGTGTTCAGATAACCCTGATCTATTAAGTAATGGTCCCATTATTACAAGAGTAATAATGTTGAAAAATAAGACATGCTAAAATGGCTCTAAAAAGCTTCCTTAAGTGAAGAGGTGAAAATTATTGACAATAAGGAAAGGAAAATGTCTTATGTTGAAGTTGCTACGACTTATGATAAAAATGAATCTTCTATAGATTGAAATTGTAAATAAGGAAAAAAATAAATTTATGCTACTGTTTCTGTCACATCTCAAGCTATGAAAGTTATGGCCAAAGTATGTGAAATGTGCCTGGTCCTTCCCTTCCCTTCCTCTCATTGCATTGGAATTATATCATGCCATAACAGCAGAATGAGAAGGATGAATGTAGCACAAAGACAGTTTGAGAGAAAAAGAGAGACCACATTCATATAATTTTCATTATAGTTTATTTTTATAATTGTTTTATTATTAGTTAATATTGTTAATTTCTTACTGCATCTAATTTATAATTTAAACTTTATCATAAGTATGTATGAGTATATAAATTTACTACTACCCATAGTTTCAGGAATCCAATGAGGGTCTTGGGACATATTGGCTTGGGTTAAGGGAATGTACTGTAAACATTTGTGACTTATAGATACTCAATCATGTCTGAAACATTTTGGCAAATTCTCTGGGAAAAGATGTAAAGAATCTTTACATCTTTTGTGAATTTATGAATTCATAATTTATGAATTGGTGAATATACATTAGGCAGGCAGACAAATGAGTGACTTATTTTGTAGATAATTTCAATGAAGGCATTACAGATTCAGGAGGAATTTACAGAGAAATTCTGGTGAATAAATGAGTAGATACAGTGCAGAACCCAAAAGATAACATTCACAGTATTAATGACTGTGCTTTTCTGGAATAATCTAGCAGCAGTTTTCAGTTTCTCAAGCTCATCCAGAGTCAAGCAGGAATTTCCTCTCCAACATATCATCAATAGCATTAATTATTGGTGATCTTCCTGGAATGAGTAGCAGAGCAGATCACACACCATGAACAAACAAAGTCCTGTTTTATCATTTCAACCCTTATCTTACAAGCATGTGTTAACTGTCATCATTCGTCTTTGGTCCAACAATGCTAACATATATTCCAACTCAGCATTATCACTAACTTCTTACAACCAGCAACAGGTTTGGTTCTGCTTTATTGAGTAAAGGCAAATTGCTTTGGATTGTTTATATAATAGTAAATTTATGAGATGTGACAAAGCTTTCTTTATTTTTAATATTAGAATTACCTTTATACAATGTGACATTAGTGTGTTGTAATGTATTTTAATGTAATATTGAAATGTGAGAGGGAAGCTGCCTGTAGGCTATGGATTTGACATGTCTGTTAGATGAAAAGAGAGTGTACAAGTTTCTTCTCTTTTTTTTTCACTTTCAATATTAAAGTCTGTATTGTGATTAAGAACACTATACAGTTATAGTCTATGTGAGCTCATAATTGTATAATTTACATTATGTATACATACATTATATATATGGGCATATATAGAAAGCAGTTTATGCATAAACTCATGTACACTGTATACATAGGTTGACTAAAGTCTTCATTAAAAAATAAATTTACTAAGATGATTTTTGCCTAGAAAATGACTTTAGAACATAAGTTTTCTTTAGGCAAACATTGTCCTTGAAGAAGAGACATTACCATAATAAATAAAAAGTGAGGCAATTTTGACTTTTATGTTCTACCAGAGGATTTTGGTCAACCTACCTTGCCCAGTGATTTCAGTAACAGACACTGGCCATTGATTGACTCTTCATAATAACCTTAAGTGGAACTAATATTGAGGAAGCTAAAATCAAATAGGTTAATTGGGTAGACCAAAGTCACACAGCAGAGTAGTTAAGTAATAGAGCTTAATTCAATATAATCAAATTGAAGCTGAGGTTTCAACTTTTAATCACATTCCTTCCTCTACTGGTTATCAATAGTCTCCTGTCTGTCACACCTTGTTTTACACAAATCTGCTTCATCCACACACTTCCACCACACAATCACCCATGTTCTGTAGTATATGACTATTTTTTACTACTAGTTATAAATTCTGACCAGAAATGAACTGCTTTCTTAAAGTCTATTAATCCCTGTGTACATCAGAAATCTACTATCTATAAATCATAATTTTGCTCCAGGAAGATGTGTTTGGTTAAATTAATTCACTCTTGAGAACCAAAGACAATTCTTAGTATGTGTCTTTTTTCTTGCACTTATCTTTATAATAATTATGGTGTCCATATCCTAGCTAATCTGAGCAAAGCTCTAGTCATTATACTCAAAAGACCTCTAAATAATTTTCCTGATCTGTTTAGGAGTCTTTTGTAAAGAATTTAATATTAAGAAAATGTCTGCATTTAACAGACTGTGTGATAACTAAACTAAAAATTTGCCTGATATCTACATAAATTCCAATGTGACACCACTCTTTAATATATCCTTGATAATTTTTAATTGTTTCCAGGTTTATTTTTACAGATGGAATAATAAATTCAACTTAAAACTATGACCAACTAGTAAGAATTGATAATACAATATTTTGGGAACTACTGAAAAAAAATTAAAGACCCAGAATTAATAAAGTAGATTATAATGTCCATCTTCTTAATAGTATTAGAATCTTTAATCTTGTGTCATATCTATATATGAGATCTAGATACCAGAGGCTGGGAAAAAAACAAACAAAAAAAAAGACAAAATCTTTGAGCATTTATTGAAATGTAAAAATTAATTAGCTTTCTAAGAGGAGCTAAAGATGGCTGATCAGTGAGCAACAAAATACAAAGCCTCCCAGGAGAAACAACTCATATGCCAGAATAAAACATCCTGGAGAGATCCAGACAGAGGGAGATGGATCCTTTTAAAAAAGGAAAAAATTAAAACATAAAAAAGCTTGTCAAATATGCAGTCTTGGGGCTACAATTGGAACAACTAAACTTACCAGACAATGCATTTTCACTGTGACCCATCAAGTTTGTGCTGCCCTGAATTCACAAATTTGCTGGCTGGAAGAGACACCCAAACTTTCTTGCTGCCACTCACAGGAGCCACAGCCATGCTGAAATTGGGGGTTGGTAA
Source organism: Hydrochoerus hydrochaeris (assembly GCA_004027455.1). Taxonomy (NCBI): domain Eukaryota; kingdom Metazoa; phylum Chordata; class Mammalia; order Rodentia; family Hydrochaeridae; genus Hydrochoerus; species Hydrochoerus hydrochaeris. Next base: position 114,041 of record PVLA01005792.1, on the reverse strand, counting down.
GCTCAACAGAGAGCAGAGCCAGTAAGGGACCTTCATTAATCCATGGTCAGTGCTGGGAATAAGAGCCCCCTCCACAGGAAGGGCATTATCAAATGGGTGACATGTTGGAATCGGGCAGGAGGAGCCTGAAGTGGGAGTGACAGTGACTTCGGTTGGTTGCTCCCTCCCCAGAGCAGATTTGTGGGATTTACTTGGAGGGTTACGCCCCTGGCTGGGACACAATGAGCCATCCCAAATCAATTCCCTGCACATAGTACGCACTAACCTGGTGAAGGTCCCTGAAGTTTGGCTGGCCTGGTGGGGAGGGGCAGGCAGCAGAGGGCGGAGGTCCCTCACCAGCATGCTTCAGAGGAACCATGGTTGACAGGGAAGGGGGCTGGTACCTCCACTGTACACCTGTATGGAGGAGGCTGGGACTATGACAGGAGAGAGAGGAAGAGGAGGCCCCCAGCTCAGAACCCTGAGAGCACTGATCCAGGAGAGGGAAAAACAAGGGAGAATGAGGGTGGCAAACATGCAGCATCAGACACGGCTTCAGTAGACATAAAGAGATATCTTCGGGACCTTGTAGACGAGCTCAATACTGAAATATTAAATCAGGTAAAGCAAGATATGAGTAGAGTAATAAAATAAATCTAAGCATCTTTCAGAAAGAAATACATGGAAGAAGGGAGGAACACAAAAAAAGGAGAGACATAGTCGATAAACAATATAAAGAAAATATAGAATATATAAAGCAGATTCAAAGAAATTACCAGGAAATTAAAAACTCCATTGAAAGCTGGCAAAACTCCTTAACAGAAACTAAGGATAGACTATCAAAACTTGAAGACAAGTTTGCAATGTATGATCATGAAAGGAAAGATCTCTTAAAAATAACAAGGAAACAGGCAGTGACAATACAAAGGCTAGCAGAGGACAAGAGAATCTATAAGAATAAGAAATGTGAACAAAGAAGCAGGAATACAAACAGGTGAATTACAAAAGGTATTCACAGAAATAATTAAGGAAAACTTCCCAAGCATGGGAAAAGAAAATGACGTTTGGCTATGTGAGGCATACAGAACTCCAGCCACCTACAACCAAAACAGAGCTACACACAGACATATAATAATCAAGATACCAGAAATTCAATATAAAAACAGAATATTAAAAGCCATCAGAGAAAAGAAACAGATTACCTATAAAGGTAAGCCCATCAGAATCACGGCTGTCTTCTCGACACAGACCATCAGATCAAGAAGAGCTCGGGGTGAAGTATTCCAAGCCATGAAAGAAAATAACCTCCAGCCCAGATTGATGTCTGCAAAACTGTCACTAGGAATTAATGGAGAAACAAGATGCTTGCATGATAAAGAGGAACTTGGAGAATTTGTGACCACCAATCCAACCCTACAGAGAATACTGAAGGACATTCTAGAGAGAGAAAAAAAAATATTAGGATTTTAGGAACAGTGGCAGAAAGCCCTCAATGAGTGGGGCAGGCAGTAGAATGAAAGCGAAAAGTAGACAGAAAAAGGCAGAAAAATAGCATAGTGAAAATGAGGCAGAGAAGGATAACTAGAATCTCTAACATAGATGGCCTTGATCTAAAATCCTGTTACACTATTAATAATATAGTGTTAATAATATATATTAATATAACACTATATAATATAGTGTTAATAATATATAATAATATAATATTATTAATAGTGTACCAGGATTTAAAATCCACATTACTCACTCCACTCTGCTTGGATGTATTATATTTTGTTCCAGTCATTCTACCTGTACTAGATTTGAGGGCACAGACAGTTATCCCAAAAATAACAGGATATAGTACTATAATCATCTTTAATTTCTATTAACTTACTCTAAAATTCTGTATAACCTACAGTGTTTTACCATGACTGATCGTAATCGAATCTGGTTTGTTGGATTGCTGTTTTGTATCAATAAATTTTATTCAAAGCTGTTATGATTGATAGTATCAAGTCTGAGAGTATAGGCAACTGCACTGAAGAAGCCAAGATTCACTAGAATATTCACTCTAGTTTATTATTACCTGCCTTTGAAGTTTTATACTGTTTACAATGTTTTATTTTTACTAATATTAGGTAGAGCTATATTCAATTATACTGCTATATTCAATTATGCCTGATGATATAGACAATTCTTTTGAAGATAATAAGAAACAACACAGTAATTATTGTAGATCACCTTGTACTGTGGTTTTATATGACTTTTTGGTTTCATGTTTTATTTTGCCTTGCTAGGTTTTGTTTTTCCCTCTAATACAGAAAGGATAGAAATACATGTAGAGACTCATGCATGTGTAGCTGTTTACAGTCTGTTTGAATATCTACTTTGCATGCTTTAATTTTGTAACTTGAACAACTATTTCTGAGGACAATATGTAATTTATCAACTAGTGATTTGTTACTGTTTATCTTTTTTTTGAAATTCTGTATTATCTCTATGCTTTACATGTATTTTTCTCTTTAAATAAAAAATTATTTTAAAAAAATAGCTTTCTTTTGCTTCTTAGATGTCTATTATTTACACATTTGTGAAAAGGGGACTGGTTTTGTACATCTTGTGGACAAACTTCATCTCACATATTGTCACAAGATACCCTTCAGCTCTTATCTCAGAGCTTGGAAAATGAGGCAAGAAAAACCATAGCTATTCACATTTTATAAGCAAATAGAAAAAAGTCTATGCTATGATTTGACAGTTATAGTTATACTGTGCTTAACCTGGAATATCCTTTGGGATCTAAGAAAGTACTTTTATTACTTTATGTTCTCAAATATAGTTCTAAGATGTGTATAAGTTAGGAAACAGGTATATTTTCATTATATATTTTCCTGAAAATTCTATGTTAATTCAATTATTATGGCTGCTTTGGTTTAAATATAATGGTTGTGAATTGTATTATTTTACATTACTATTGCATCAGTTGCTTATTGTATTATTTACATTTATGACACTGTTGATCTTAAAACCTAAAGTGCTGAATAACGTAACATGTTCAGATTTCTTGTTGAGAAATGATATGTGAATTCTTAATGATATCATTAAAATAAATGTGCATTTACTTTTTATAAATGAAAGTACTTAATATAGTTACTTTACTAACTCCTCCAATTGAAACTTATACATTTAAGGAGACTAAATGAGAAGTACAGTTATTGGGAGCCCAACTCAAGTGATAGCTCTTAGAAATTCATTATTCTTCAATTAATTAGAAGACAATAACTTAGAAAGTATTCATAGGTTAAAGAAGATAATTTTTACTGTGTCTGTTTTGGTCTCCACCACCTACCCCCACACACATACACCCATCCCCCATCCAAAATAGTTGACAATTTTCTTATACATAGAAAGCAGATCACCTGGCTTATTTTCAAAAATCATTTTGGACACCATCCATAATAACAGGTTGGCGCAGTTGTGGATTAGCTGACATAAAAATAATTCGTGTTTTTTCCATGTGCTTTCTCTTAAAGTTGTGACCATTTTCTTAAATATTCTTAATCTGCAAGCAAAAGTAACTTTTTTTTTTGTTCTCTGAAAAAAAGGCAGACTATAACTAACTGGTTTATTTCTGTGAAATTGAGAGTGGGAAATTTCACTTTGATCACAGATGAAAATCAGTTATTTATTGGAGTCTATTAGAATTCATTGAGGACTTCATTATAAAACAAATAAACCCAACATCAGAGGAAAAAAGAAGAATGTCTCCCTAAAGTATTGAGATATCAGTATATTGAGATATTAAATGCCATTGTAACCATACCCATATCCAAAAGAAATTCAGACATTTTGGAACTTTATTCAAATTGATTAATGTTTTTAAGTTTAAATTTTATTTTATTTTATTGTACTGGAGATCAAACTTACAACTTCATGCTTGCCAGGCAGGCGTTTAAGCCACTGAGCTAAATCCCTGGCCCATAAACTTAAATTTTTATTATGTAAAAAATTATGAGCTTTTCATATACCTACTCCCATAAAATAAAAGAATTCAATGACATTGAACCCTGAGCATGATTCTAGGAAAATAAAGCATTTTGCTCATATTACCTCTACTATGGAGTATGGATGCTGTCTCAAGTAAAAGTAGAAGATTTGAAAATTAAAAATCATTGTTAATTTTCATTTTCTCCCCAATTAATAATAGTGTAAATATTTTTCACTTCGAGAAATTCAGTTTATTTCTATCACTGTGTTCTTTGAATGTTGAATTAATTGTTCTCTCTTATAAATAGATGAAAAACTTTACAACTGTGTGCAATCCTTAATTCTTAGTTGATAACAAAAAGTTTTAGTAAATATTTTAAGAAACGATTTAGTAAAAAATTCAAGTAAATGGCAATCTGCCATTCCAAAAATTTTATCTATTTATACTTTTTATGATACTTAAATGTATTTCTTACACTTTTATTTTTAGTAGTTTATATCACTTTTGTAGTTCAGTTGAGTAGTTACACTTTAGAAATATAGCTAAGTGCTTTCAAATGATGGTTTACTTTTAAGCAAAATAGAAATTGTGTTTTATAATGTTTAATAATGTAGGCACTGTTTTAGGTACTTCACAGGCAAGTTGTTATTGCAACATTTATCTGAGCATTATGTAATATATGTTGTTTCAGTTTTAACATAAAATATTCTTTCAATTATGGGTGCATTATTTAATCACTAGCCATTTAGTTCAAATTTTATTATTGGAAACTAATAGAGAACCTTATAAAATATCCAGAGGAACAGAAAGTTTTTAATTTAATGGATGAAATAGTCTTCTGTTTTAGTTCTGAAAAAAAATTGTGATATGAGAGTAATAAAAAAATCAAAATGTTTTTCTTCATCTTTCTAATTAGAAAATTATTTCATCCATAATAATACCAATGAAAATAAAAACTTTGGATATAAATAATAGGAACTCATTTTCAATTATAGTAAAGAATTGTATTTACTTTTATTAATATACCTTTACATATTGTGCAAGTAATTCTTTTTTTTTTGAACAGGGAATCAAAGTTATAACCTTGCACTTGCCAGGCAGGCACTGTGCTGCTGAGCTGTAACTCCAACCGCTACATTTTTAAAATAAAGGATGGAACACTATTTGAGCAATGAACTCTTGGATATGACATTGAATATGGTTTGTTATTTTAAAATCAACCTTAGACTCTGAAAAGCTCCATCTTAATTTGTACCTATGTATTACCAAATATAGATGCATTTAATGAATTTTTTATAATTCAAACATTTTATCAATATTAAAATAATTCCTCATTTCTTTACCATGAAATGACTTTGAAGACTACTCATAGAATTAGCACATTTTAATTCTCCATGTTTCTTTACCTAACATAGAAAGTTTTAATTAACTTATGATATCTAAAAATTCTTAAACCTTATCTATGAACTTTATACATGTAGAAAAAAGTAGGAGTTTTTGTTGTTGACTGTTATAAAGTGTGGCCAGTTAACTTACGGGTTATTACTTTGGCTAATGCCCTGGTTTTTTTCTCCGCCATAACTGACTTTCTCTATATCTTTATCTGTGGGCTCTGAGTTTTCTCAAAACTCGTATTTCGCGAATGTTTTAAAATTTTATTATTTTGGGGTTGTGTTGGTGGGGTTCTTTATGGAGGTGAGAATTAGATGTAACATTGAACGGTGAAAGCACCTATTAGTAATTTCTGAAAAATAAGAGGAACTTATTAAATGCATCCATCTCTCCTTTTATATTCAGTGAGGATAATGATGCTAATGGAGAATGAGAGAAGACTGAAAAGGAAGAGTGGCTGGGAGGTAGGGGAGCAGTTGAGGTCAGACACACAGACAAAGGAAGACAAACACTTTCCCCCCCTCTAAATAGTGACAGAAAGCATCTAAAACTGGCTTGGAAAAATGCTGCCATGGCTCCATTTTATGCAATTAGATTTGAATTTAAATTTTCTTTTACTCTTTGATCTGAAATATATTCAGTAGTTTAGTAGAAGTCTACATGACAATAAATAGATTTTCTTTTAAATATTAAATACTGCATATATTTTAGCCTTCTGATTCTAGCAATTAAAGGAATACATTGAAATGTCAGTTTAGTAGATGTTGACTAAAACAGAAAATTATGTAACATTTTGTGACCTGCTGATAAAGAAAATATAGCATGGTTGTTCATAAATTTACTGACATTAGGTTTGATTTTTTTGCTACCAATAAATCAATGAAAATAAAATTGCAGAAGAAATGTTGGTTTGAAATTTTTGAGGAGTAAGATAAGGCCTTTTGTAGGTTATGTATCTTGGGAACTATTCCCAAGATAATGAGTTCAAAGAATCACATGTTGATGAAGAACTTATTTTCTCTTACCTTCTTTAATGCTTTAAATTTTTGTAGTTTTATTATTACGTAACCTTAGACAATCACCTGGTATTTTTGATGTGAACAGTGTAGTCTGAAAACATGGTGTTTGAATGTATTGATACATGAGGACTATTTCCTCAAGACACTTGAATGTCCAACTTTTTTTCACTATAATTTTGCTTTGCTTACTTTTTGAGGTACTAATCACTAATTTATGCTTCAGAATTTTATGATGCTATTCTATGGTGAAAGTAAGAGTGAAATATTAAACAACCAAAAAAATCTTCCTGTTTTATATGTCTGTTGTATAGAAGACCAAAAGAAATAATCCTATAAAATATGTATATATATAAACATTATTTTATATAGTTATTTTTGCAACTTTAGATAAAATTTTAATCAAACATTTATTATTTACATTGATTGCCATACCACAGGGAGATAATAAAAGCTGTTAAGTAGGACATGTGACTCTTTTGTAATTATGTTTGCTAGTGACATCTGTGTATTAATTGTGAATATTATTTTAGGGTGAATATTAAAATATTTTGTCCATTATATGGTGCGATTTATTGGAGATAAATTTATACTGATATTTTCATTCAAATATTTGGTCTTAACACTGATATACTATTCTCTTTCAGCTTTATAATGATGAAAAGCATCATTACTGTCTCATTGTGCAGTTTAATTCTCTATGTATGTGTCCCAAGCAAACATTAAGCAGTTTTTGAACATAAAAAATATATTTACTCACTTACTTTTCTTTACTTTTATAAATAAATATCATTCCATTTATCACTTCATTCCATTTGTATTAGATGGCTGGCACATTGTCTCCTATTTACTGAAAAATGGCATTTGCTTCACTCTTTAGGTATTAATGTATTTATTTTTAAATGCACTGAATGTTCTATTCTTTATTTGACTGTATCACAGATACATTAGGTTGAACCATATAATATTGGATGACTTTGATTTGCAAAATGGCTACTTGATATTGTTTATAATATGTTGATATCCTACACATAAGGAAATTTTTGATTTGTTCATCATTTCTATTTAGCAAATAAAAAATAACATATGATATGTCATGACTGAGATTTGTGTATTTTATATACCTGAAGTGTTTTAATTTGTTTTCTTCCCTGTTATCAAAAAATGGCAAAATGGAGATTTTATTTTTTGATACATTCATATATTAGGAAAAAGCAAATATACTCTCATCTGTTTGGTGGAAAGAGTTCAGTCTTTTGGAGGCTAGTTAAACATAGTTTTAACTAAGCATTTATCACTTATTCTGTTAGGTTTAAGGGAGACAGAACCTTCTTTATTGAGCAGAAAATATGATTTGTTTTCCTTGCATGAAGTAATGCTCCTAAAATTGTTTTCCACATATGGTATATGTCATGAATCAATCAAATCTCATCTCTTGCAAATTGAGAATGTTGTTCTATCATGAGAAGTTCTCTTTTAAATTCTCTATGATAAATTTACAAGGTTGTTACTAATTCTTGAGGGACAGTGAATTACATAACACTTTGGTATTGAATGTAACTCAGTAATTAACTTGTCCATTATTACCTCCATGGTTATTTCAAAGTTTTATCGTGCAAGAAGCAGAAGCCTTCATCAATTGGGTGTTATGATCTGTATTTTAAAAATATGGTTAAGCAATAATTAAATTTTCAAATTGTGCAATAATGCTGGATAGAACTGGAAAACAATAGACTTATTTTACATAGATAGGTAATTTTAACTGTTAAGTATGGCTGTGTCGAAATATGGAAATAGATGGAAAATAATTTGATGTACTTGATCTTGTTATAAAATAGATTAAATTACGTGAGTTCAATTTGGACCCAGATGTTTGTCACAGTGAAGTCTTTGAGTTAATTAGCATTCAGTGAATTTAAAACGATAATAACATTATTTAAATTAGACATGTATGTATGGTTAACATCGACTAAGCAACAGGTTTTTAAAAGGCAGATTTCATTATATAATTTTTGCTATTTATTAAAAATTCTGTTTTCAGCTACTGCTTCTTTTTTTTTTTTCTAGGGAATCAAACTCATGACCTTGTACTTGCCAGGCAGGCACTGTGCCACTTGCTCTATCTCCAACCTCTGTTTTTAGCTATTTCTATTTCCATTTTGTAAAATATCAAATAAAATCATTCTTTAGTATTTGTTACATTTACCCAATTACCAGATCTTACAGTTATTGGAAACACTTATCTTTTAACCACTTTGAAATCTACATAATTTAAAACAGTATTTGTGTTCTCTGAATCATATTACTTGAAACAAAAAGTTAAGATTCCTTTTTTTAGTTTGGTACTGGGGATAAAACTCATGACCTTGAGCTTCCCTAGGCAGGCACTCATGCTGCTAAGCTAAACCCCCAGCCAAGACTCCTTTAAACCATATTGTAAAAATTTTATCTCACCGGAGACAATAAAAATGAATGGAAAAGTATAAGCATGCAAGTGTATTGGAATTGTAGCTTTTCAAAAGTGTTGAATTACAGTTTTTGACTGAGGGTGTTTGTTTTGAAAGCACTTTCCATTTCTAGGTTGCCAAACAGTGTGTATCTCTTGGAGGTGTCTGTTACCTCAATCTTCTCTCTAGAGATAATGTTTTCATTCAATATAAAAAGCCAGTATTTATCTGTGTTCCATTATATGCTTTTACTTTTTTCTCCCTGTGTCACCTAAAGTCTTACAAGTGGAATTTTCAAAGCAATCCTTCCACTGATTCTTAGAGACTATGAAATTTCTAAGTATGGTACATTGAATGCTACAGTCCCTAAATGACAATCAAAACAAAAGAATTTCCTAAATTTTTTAAGCCAAAAGTGAAATAATTTCTACTTTAGTATAAGCTCAGTGGCTGTAGAAGTCCAATAAGAGAGCTAGCAAGTGCTCCCAAGACAAATGCATGAAGAAAGAACCGTGGCGTGCTCTTAAGATATTCAGAAAAAGGACACGAGACTGGTAGAATTGTAAAGACATGACTGTGAAATAATAATGTTTCTCTCACTTTTCAAAAAAAAAAAAAGATTAGAAAGATAAAGGAGACGATAGTCTCCTATATTTTAATCACTGCGTTTCAGGCTACTGAAATCTTTGAACTCCTTGCTGATAACTAGCCTCTGGCAAGGATTTCCAATTGCTTTCCTTTTTGCTTTCATGTGAAATATAGCTGAGGACATGCCAGACAAAAAATGAACACTTCTTTTTGTGCAATGTAAAAAATGCATTTTATATTTCCTTTGGTAAAATTGCTTTCCTAAGGAAATCCACTTTATTCTAAGGGGAAAATGGGCCACAATGAAAGAAATCTTTACATTTCAACAGTATGCTACATTTACTCTGAAGAAAGAATTGACTCAAGTTGAAGAGATTAATAGAAAGGACATATTTGAGAAGGGTTACAAAATTCAAAACTTGCCTACTTGTGACTCTCAGTAAAACAGTTACTGCTTGCCTCTTATTCTCAACCTAAAAATAATTTTAAAGAAGTTTCTTTTTTTTTTGTAAATATGCTACAAAGTTGGCAAAAAATTACCATGTTGTTCTTTGTTAAATTCAACCTTTATTCCTCAAGTTGACTTCATTCTGTAACTTAGCTTTTTGCGTTGCAATTTAAATGAGTAGTACTACAAAAGACGTGTTTATTTACTTTATACAGCTAGTTTACAAATGCCAAGAGCAGTCTTTTTCACCATAAGTAGGTGAATTGAATAATATTAAAACAAGAGATTTCTTACTCTAAATTTAAATAGTGCTTCCTTAAAAATTATGAAATGGTATGTCAGTAATCTTTCTGAGAGGTAAGGTAATTATTTTACCTTAAATTATTAGACATGCATAATTTATGAATTAAAGTTAACTGTACATTGCAGTGATTCTAATATATTTCTAATTTTCATATTTGTTCACCCTTGTAAATTTTACAAGTGCAACAACACCATAGTCTAGTAGAGTAACTTGCAATCTTTGCCTTGCTGTGTGTAGCATTACATATTATGAGATTGTTAGAATGCAGATTGCTGCCACTCTCCCGCTAACCTTAAGTTCCCTATTCAGTAAATGTGAGATGGGACCCATGGATCTGCATCTCAGGTGATACTAGAATTGCTAATCTTGGGACCACACTTGGGGAACCACTGGTCTAATGGGTTATTATTGCAGTTTAACACTCCTAGCAAATTTTCCTACTATTACTTATCATTTTTATATCAAGATAAAGATATTATGGATTTGAGACCCTAAAATTTGAAGATACTTAGAGGTGGAAATCATTTAAAATGAGAATTTTAAGTATTTGAGACAATAGCTGAAAATTTTGTTTTGAAAAAAAATCAAAGGATTTTGAAACCTGTTTTACTCATAAATTCCTTATTACTTCAAAGTTAAGATATTTATTTCATAAAACAAAATGCAAACTATATATATACTTCAATATGGATGTAAGTATAAAAGAATATTAAAATCATATAAAGATGAAGTTGCTTGAAAGGAAACCCATTTTATTGAAAATTATAATGTGTATAGCAATAAAATGATTACCATATATTCAGTAAATGAACATGGGAACTGAGTTATTTGAGGGAATGATATCAACATTGATATCACATCACACAGATGAATATCATGAACCGTTGCTGATTTTAATACTATTATAAATCTTACAAGCTAACTAACAAACATTAATAATGAAATTTTATGTTAGAGATCACATAACATCCAGCTCTAAATGTAGTTGATTGTCATTATTTTGAGTGAATAATATTACAGAGTATCCCTTATTCACAAAAATAATAGAATGAAAGTAATATTACAACTATTAGGATTGTAATATAATGATTCATTGTATTTCAAATATTTTATTTTACGTTTTTTAAAAAATCTTACCTTTTTGCAGTAAAAATAATGACTTTGAATAGCTCTCAGAAAAATTATTTTATGGTTTTATGTTTGATTTCTCATATGTGTGTATATATATATATATATATACACACACAGAGTTCTAAAAGGAGAAAAACAAGTTTTCACACATAGATATGGAATATGATACCTTATTAATGAATTTTTGAGACATGAATACTTAGTAATCTAAGAGAACAGAAAACTCTCTATGAAAACTGGTGAAGGGCATAAAACACAACACATTTCAGGAGTTTATAAAAGTTGAAATTCATGTTTTGAATCAGAACAACTCTCAAGGTATGTTCACTGTACTCTAGGGAAGGAAATACTTGTGGGAGTTAATTTATGCTCATTACATATGCTCATTAGTTTCAAGACAAACAAGCAAGCAGCTTGCATTGATGAGTTTATTAAATGGAAAAGGTATATCACAAATACAACTTTTTGATAAGTAAGACAACTTGACAGTTACAGAATGACTGTGTACCAGATAAGTTAGATAATGAGCTTTGATATCAAAGTAAAGATGAGCTACAGCTGAAACAATCTCCAGGCATAAATAGACATATGAAACATATCAGTGATATTTGAGTAAAGCAGGGTATGTAAGAAAGTGACAGGATTGCAAGAAAGTGACAGGATTGCAGCCAAGCTGTTGGCGTGGACATAGTTCCTCTGAAGGCTTAGCTGGATATGGAAAGGGAATCTGTTTCATAACTTGTAACAGGGTACTTGTTGGCAGGTTTGGGGTCTCACTACAGGACGCTCTCCACAGGGCTGGTACGTGACATGGCAGCTGGCTTCTCCAGAGCAAAGGATCTTGGATAGTGAAGGCAAACAAAAACTTTTAGAGACCAAGTGCTAAACTGTAGCCCAGAGCCCACTTGTTTATTGCAAAGGGCCAACACTATGATTGAACCTGAATCTGAGGTCTTAGTTTTTTTAAAAAATCAAACAAACAACTTATATGTTAACATCTTTTGTCTTGTCTCCACTAACCTAGGATATATTGGGAGGAAGCTTGCAGGATGGAAACTATAGCTCTTTTAAAATGTAATCTTGACCGTGTCTATTCTTTCCAAGCAAATCGATAGTTCTAGTGCTTATTCAAGTGGAGATTTCTTAAGGGCGTGAATGCTACAGGCAGGCATTATTGACAGCCATCTAAGAGGCTGCCTACCACAGACACAAATCTGTATGTTCTAAATGAAATTTTTCAGTTAACTGCTGAATCTACTCTGTGTCTTTTGTCCTTGACTCTTCACTCAGGCACCATTTATGAATTTTGTGTCCCAAACTAGAAGCTTACGAGTCATTACTAATGTCTTCCACAGTTTTATCTACATCTAATTGGTCATCAAGTGGTTTTATCTCCTTCATTAGGTCAAAGGATTCCTAATTAAGATTTCTCATCTTCATCTGTTAAATTGTTAATACTTAATCAGCTCTTGTTTTAAGCTATTATAACAGTCTCCACTATGTTTCTCTTCATCCAATCACAATGGATGCAACTAGAATGTTTTCCTTTCTTTAAATATATTCATAAAATATTTCAAGACTTCTACTGGGGCTGGAAGAGTAGCTCAGTGCTAAAGTACATACCTAGCATGCATAAGGCCCTGGGTTAAATCTCATACATTGCAAAAACATATAAACAAATAAAAATAAAAAATCTTTTGTTGTTTTCACTACCTACAAGATGACATCCATAAATCTTCATTTTTGCTTATCATTCTCTTTATATTAAGGTCCAAAGTGAATTCCTTAGCACCATTTTCTAATCTCATACTTCACACATATGGATAAGCTCTCTCAGCAAAGCATGTATAGTGTACCATTCTGATTTCCATCGCTAGCCTTTATCTTACCTGCTAATCAGATTCACCACTCAAAACAAAGTCTCCACTAGAATCTCCTTAGGGAAGCCTTTCCAGAGACTCACATTCGTCACAATCTGAACTTTTTTATGTTCCTATGTGTTTCTCTACTGTCATGCAGTTCACTGACTTACCAATTTGTTTATTCTTTTTCTCTCTGGACTAACCTTTTAGAATGAAGTTCAAACATTTTAGATTTTGATTTTAAAATCCTAACCATAATGAAATACAATTGGCATTCCTTAAATAGTGAGAGAAAAAATGATTCCTCAATTGAGTTATTGTTACATAGTTATATTTTAGATAGGAAAATATGATCACTTTGCATAGGAAAATGTTTAAATTATAGATGTTCTTAAGAAGGGTGACGAACAGCATAAATATTTGATTTAGATCTCTTTTAGGGACTTACATATATAAATGTAATGAGCTATATAAATAATAGTGTTAAGATAATGTTATTTGTTGGGCAGTATTTCAAATGCATTATATTTATTAATTTGTATATTCCCTAGTAACAATTCTATTAATAAGTTATTTTAGGTATACTTAAGTATACTTTTAGGATACATAGGTAATAGGTGGTGAAGTTGGGTCTCAGACCTTGGAAGTCTAGCTCCAATCACTTTGTCCTAAACCAGACAGAATGTGGTTCCTAAAAATGTACTAGAGTCAAAATAACATAAATTTAAAAGTGTTAAACAAAACAAACCAAAAAATAAAAGACAAATGTCTAGTTGTATACAGATGAAAATTATGAACCAGAGTTTACACTATCATACAAAATGTACATTTCCCCCTGTAAATTAGTGGAACAATGGAATACCTAGAGCAGGTTAAAAGCATTTGAGTAGGAGAATAATTACCAACAACATAAGCAATGAGATATAAACTTCTGAAAGTGTTTTGGGCATTAGGTGCTCTAATTAAAAAGTATATGTAGTTTGTACTGTTCATATTAATTGATGAAGAATTTACAGAAGTTGACAGCACACTGTAATGTTGCCAGACAAACAAACTTAGACATCTAGGATGTCTCCATTGACAGGGTCTTTGCTATCTTCGAAAAAGAGTACTGTATTCATATTGTACAGAACAAAAGACGCTATTGCAAAATGGCAATGATTATTAGTGTTTTAAAAGAGTTCTACCAATATCTATATCTATATATATTACAGTCTATCATAAGGGCTATTTTAACTTGTTAGAGAGTACCCTAGCTTAATAAAATAAAAAGCATGGCATTGTGGCACATGCCTGTTATTCCAGCACTCAGGAAGCTGAGGCAGGAAGATTGGTGTGAGTTTAAGGCCAATTTGGGCTACATAGTAAGTCCAGCCAGCTCGAACTACATAACGAGATCCTGTCTCAAAAAAAAAAAGAAAAGAAAAGAAAGTTAAGTGGAAAACACATTTAAAAGTTCACACAAGTACCATGTACCATTATAGTCATTACATTACTTATTTTAGGATAGTTATTTTATGTTCGAAATGTTTTGGTACAGACATTAATATAAGTATTTTCATTTGAATTTTTCCTATGACATAAAGAAATGTTTATTAAACACTGAAGTGATAGAAAGTAAATTCTAAAATTAAAAAGTTGCTATTATATTTTAAAACAATAGAATTTAATTTATCAAATGTTGATTTTCATCATTTTGCTGGTTTATTCAAAGTAAAGTCAGTTACCATTTAAAAAGCTAAGCCATATTATTTTATAGAGTGTTTGTAGGAAGGAATACACTTCACAAGTTTACTAAAAATAGATATCTAACTAGAGCAGAAAAACCATATCTGATTTCATCTTCTTTTGGGATATTTTCTTCCATTAATTTTAGTCATATTTTTATTTATAAATGTGCTTCAAAGAGTAATAAATGTATAATTTAAATTCCAGAATGAAGCAAAAATTGGTATGACTCACTCTGAATGTAATGCTTCTGTAGGTATGACTGAGCTTTTCATTGGCATGTTGATTTAAATTGAAGACATAGCCAGGAGGAACAAATGCCCCATGTTACCATTGGTGGATAGAGATTAAAATGATATGTGAGCATAGAATTCTAAATATCAATTGAACAGAATGTGATACATTTTATTATGAGATTTAATTATTTGTCCAGAGTCAAGCTTTTTTTTTCACGCTAAGCAAAACAAATAAAATGAGTTGTTTGTAGCATCATCATCTGTCCTGATAAATTCTTTTGTTGCCATGCCAGATTTCTATGACTCCTTGGGTTGTGTGAAGACACCCAGTTATATGATTAATTCCTAAATATGACTACAGACTATGCAATCAAGCTATCAATTTGATTAAAACTTAAGATTTCCATAAAGATGCTAATATATAAAGATGTTTCTGGGACTGTAGGGGACAAGACGTCAATTTCAGAAAAAGTAAAATCCACAAATACGTGGCAAATATGCACTATTGTAGAACTGTGTGTGTGCATGTTTGTACATGCATATGTGCATTCTTGTGTATGAATAGTTGAGCAAAATGCTAAGTGCTTCTGTGTGTATTAGATTAGGGCCTCCATTTCAATGTAACCATTGTGTAAATAGCTTTTACTGGGTGAAAGAAACTTGAATTTTTTTTTAGTAGATTAAGATGGTTGCAGTCAATTGTTGAATTCATTCTTAAATTTGTAATTTAATATTTTATAAATTGGGATTTACATTTAAGAACATCTATAATAACATAAGCAAGAGTCTTTACAAATCCATATTAAATCATGAAGCCAGTTCCACTTTCTGTTGCTGTCAGTAGTTGGCAGGGTGGCATGTGACAATCATTTAACATTCATGACTTTAATTTTCCTATTTGCAATGCTAACCAGTTACATTAGAGTTCTATATCTGTGTCTGTCTCTGTTAATTTTAGACACTTCCTTTAAACCTTACATGTAATATAGTAACAATATAGTAATACAAAATATCAACTCATTAGTTAATATTAGTAATATCAAATATTACTATTAATAGTAATATAAAATATTAACTCATTGTTATATTTGTAGAAACAAAGTATGTCTTACATTCACACATTTTATTTATTTTTTTAAATAAATTAAGCATAGCTGTCATCTGATTTAAAAGTTACCTGAGAATCAATTTTCTGTTATCTGGTAAATACAGCCCACACATAGGATAACTATGGAAGTTAGTGTAGGAAGGCTATGGGAGATGATATCCAAAACACACAATGAAAAGATTTTCCAGAAAGTGGAAACATTCATGTTTGCACATTGTCTCTTTCTCTCTCTCATATGGAAACACACACACACACACACACACACACTTCAAGCTGATTGTTACTATGAATTTAATAAATTGCCAAATGAAACCAAATCATTTTATATTTCATATGCCTAAAGGATTAGTTTAAATATTATTTCCACCCAGTGTCAGTGTTTGTCCTGGCTTTCTCGCATAAAAAGAAGAAATAATACATTTTTTTTATCTGATGAATAAGTGATTTCATCCTGTTGCAAAGTCCTTCAACCCACCGAAAGTGTTGTTCTTGCTTTGAAATGAAAAACCTCACACAGTAGTTAACAGAGTTATGCAGCTTAAGCCATGTCTTCAGAAGTTTTAAGTTTATAATCTGGAATATGGATAATTTTGAAATTTGCTGATTTTCTATTTGGAGAGTAAGATATCCTTTCACCAAATATTTTAAAGTGTCATTTGCTCTTGTAGTGAAAGAGAAGGTGATCAGCCATTTTTCAGAACAGAAAATAAGTTCATAAATACAATAAGCAAGGCAAAGAATTAAAAATACCATAAATGTGATACTTATAGCATTCTAATTAGTTTTAAAAATCGATGGTAATATTGCAAGCAATTGTAATATCAGGAAATCTCATTAATGTGTTAGTCCTTTTAGTTTTCTCCTGAATGTGTTGACAGATAGTAATTGGGTCACTGTATTGAAATGCCCCATGTAAGCTCAGAATTCTCTTGTGTTGGTTGTCATGACAACCATAGTGGTCGATTAAACATGCTCAGAAATTGGGAACCTAGGTTTCTCAGAATTAGCTGTTAACCAGATGGGAAATACAAAAAACATTTTAAAAATAATGGCAAATTGGGGAGACTTTTTAAAAATTGCCTTGCATGTGTTATTAAGTAATTACATATCTAGCATTAACTATATAAAAATTTAATATGCTTAAAAACTTAAATGCTTAACACTTACTCTGATAATTCAAAGTATAGTTTTGAATTTTAGTGACTTTTCAGAAGAAAAGGTTGAAATAGCCTTATAGTACTAAGTATTGCATAAGAAGTAATGCTACTATTACTCAGAACAAATATATTGCTATAAATGGTAATTTGCTTTTAGCTCTTTCCCCTTTTATGCCATTCTGTGGAGTGCATGGCAGATGATATCTGCAGATGGCATATGGAGGTACACTGGCACACAGGCACAGCTTTGGCTGGCCAGTATTGCCATAGCCAATTTTAGGGATAAGAATGGTGAGAGAACAGATCATTAAAGAGAGACAGAGTTGGATCGTTATTGATGGTAGAGCTCACTAATGCCTCCTTTTTCTGGTACATTTTAACTGTGTTCCTTTACTTTAACAAGTATTAGCATAAAGACAAAATTTGGAGAAGGTAAAATTAAAGCAAATAATTACAGTCATGTGGCCCATTATTTTTCTTTTTCTTTTCACCATTTTCTTGGTTTTCAGTACCTTACACAATATTTAGTGTCAGTGGATAAGGAATTGACAGTTTGGCCAGTGCTGTACTCTCTCTCTCTCTCTTGTTCTCTCTCTCTCTCTCGCTCTCTCTTTCTCCCTCAGCTTGATTTTTGTTAATTAATAAAAAGATAAACATTATGATATTCTGGGTTCATTCCCCAGTACCCCACAATATTTAAAATTAAAAAATCAAGTTAAAGAATACATAAGAGATTTATTGTTTCTCTAATTCCATTAGGAACCAAGACTATTGATATGTGAGATAAATAAAGGGAATATGTTTAATTTTATTTGCTTTTATTGGTATGCTTGCATTAAAATTAAAATACAGATGTTTTGGTTAAAAAAGACTATAAATATAACATACAAAAATAAATATTTTTAAATAGAGTAAGTTCACGCTAAAAAGCTATTGTTAAATGCATTTTAAAAATCAGTATCCATTCTAGCCTCTTTATGAAGTGGTGTTACACATCATCTTCTTTCTACAAAAGGAAATTAACCTTGTAGGATTAAGGAACTAATTAGTGAAAGAAAGGGCCTAAAACCCTGAGGGTCTTATGCAAACTCAGACTTTTTATAACCAGGATTAGATGCCTTCTAATCAGACTGCCTTCTACAATGCAGTCAAAACATAGTAACCCTGGATTTATGAGCTGTTCATTCAGTATAAATGAAATCAACAGTGTTGCTAACATGTTTTTTTTTCTTTTTAATTCCATATTTGTTTTCTTTGTTATATTAGAATTATGGCTCTAATTTACTATTATAAGTGCTAGGTTTTGTTTGCTTTTAATTGTGAGATAACCATATTAATTTCATGACATTTCATTACATTTAAATGTTAGGTTTGACAATCAGAAATTTTTGAGAAATAGATTAGGAGTAAGTATTTACCGGTCATTGGCTTGTATTTAAAAACTAACTTGTAAAGCACAAAAAAAAATCAACGTGGTTTTGTAAAATTTTTATTTTTTGCTATGCAGATAGGTTATAGTAATAAAATTTAGCTTCAATATTCCTTTATTCCTGTTTGAATAAATTTCCTAATTTGGGAGGATTAGGATTTAGTTTGTCATGTGTTTGTATTTGTCATGATGCTTGATTGAAGTTTTTCAAGCATGGGGAGAACTCTAAGTTGTTATATTTACAAGAAAACTGGTGACCTGAGTATTTCTATTTTATATTTCTGTTAGTCAAAATGAGTTGACTATTCATTACCAATTTAAACCTTTTTTAAAAGGAGCAAAAACAACAATAAAACAACAACAGTGGTTTTCCCTGATTTTAGGATAGCAAATACATGCATTTCTTTAGCTCCTTTTCAGCCACATTTTTTAAAATTAATTTATTCCCTCTTTGTTTTCGCTTCATGTTAGTCTATCCTTAGACTTTACTCCTGTTCCCTTATATTTTTTAGTCTCCTCTGCATTGGTTTTGCAATTTTGAAACATGCTCTCTCTCCCTTTCCCACTTGGTTTATCTAGTAGATATTGAATAACTACTAAAGAACAAAAAGGAAGGTAGAGGAGGAGGGGGAAGAGATGTGCTTGGAAAGAGAGACCAGAATGGAAGCCTGCAAAAATGGTGCTCAGAAAAGAAATGGGGGAAATGTTGAAATAGTGAAAGAGAATGCTATTTACTTACTTACTTATTTATTACAAATTAAAATATCTCTTAATTCTGTAAGACATGCTCCATTTTTTCATTACATTGATTTTTTCATTCATTCAACCTTAGGTATCCTAAACTCCTAGTGTGTGCTAGCTTTATTCAAGATGTTAGGGATCTAGTCACTAGCAGCAGCAAACAAACCAAGCCCAAATTTTCATGGATCCTATATTCTAAGGGGAAATTTCAACTTTAAAATAATGCTTTATTTATGTCTATGAGATATAGAGAATTCACTAGATTGGTAGTAGGCAACAGTGCCATACTTCCAATGAAAAATTAGTAAGATAAAGTCAACAGACTTTGAGGCAAGCAATGTGAGATAAACCTTTGAGTAATTCTTTTCTGTTGTTTTGGCCTGTCGCACATATGACATTAAGCAAAGTATTGAAAGCTTCACATATATTTTGCTACTTGATGTCACATGCCATGAAAGAAACATTTTTTGGATGTTGTTTGATCTTTGGTAAGTTAAGGATTTTGACATGCACTTATTTCAAGGACAGAGAACCCAAAATAAAGGAGAAATGAAAAAATTAAAGAAAGTATAGACTGAAAGGAATGTGATCATTATGTACTATTACTTACTGCAAACATGTATTGGTAAAAAATACAAACTGAACACAAAGAAGGAAATTTTAACTAACTCTCACTTTTTGATGTTTGTCTTACATTTCTGTTGGAGAACAGTTGTGCAGAATGGATTGGAAGACGACAGACTGAAGGTGAATGGGCTAGGTATGGTGTGAACTAGTCCAAGATAAAGTCTGTAAAGTAAAAAATATGCACTGGAGTCAGTGGAACATGGGGTGGAGTAATTGATAAGGGATGTGTCAGACAGATTACTTCTAAAGGAGAAGGGTATGATTAGACTGAAGGTACTTTCATTTTCTTGAGGGATAAAGAGATCAGATAGCTCTTCAAAGAAATAGGGAAGACAGAAGAAGGTGTTGGGGTGGTAGAAGATGTTTTGTTTCAGGTATTTTGAGTTTGAAGTGATCCCAGGGACCCATAAGGATGACAATAGTTGAGAGGAAACAAGGGGCTGAAAAAAGTAAAGGGAGCAAAAGACTGGGAGCAGCACCCCGGAGATTTCTCTCTAATGCAAAGGTGAAGAAGGGTTCAGCACCAAAATTTGTAGATACCCACATTTAGGTACCTGAAGGTAAGAGAGCCAGGTAAGAAAGAAAGAGAAGTATAAACTGGAAAGAATGCCAGCCACTATTCATTTTTTGGAAAAAGACAAAAGAAACAAAGAAAGAAAGAAAGAAAGAAAGAAAGAAAGAAAGAAAGAAAGAAAGAAAGAAAGAAAGAAAGATTCTTGACCTTCAAATAGTATGTTTATGGTGTCTAAATGAGATCCTCAAGCATTCTCAATTCATGATGTCAGTGTCCCAGTAATTCTTTTTCATGGTGTCTCTGATTAGAAAAAGAAAATTACTCAGCACTTTTAACAAATATCATTGTGCTTTCTGTTGAAAATGTAAAATATCCTGTGCATTTGCTGGACCAATCTGAGATACTTTGCGTAACAAGTTAGAAACCACAAGTTTGTGTTCTGCTTTCTTACTTATATTTATCTATCAAAAGATATATTGCATCCTATACTCATCACCCATGTGCTTTACTGTCTTTCTTCCTGGACTGAGTCTGCAAACAGCAAGAAAAAGACCAGGTCCATTTGCTAATCATTTCATCCATTATACCCTGCGTAATTGGCGATTGGCTTGTGGCATTTGTTCAATAATGAGTTGTTGAATTAACCCAAATTATGAATGGATTAATCTAATTAGTCATTGTGTACAGTGCTGATTTAGCTGCATATATTTTTCAAACTCCAAGTTAATTTCTGGCATTTTATTTTACTGAAGGCATCTTAATTGTCCGTGTGAACTCAGCAGCAATATGTAAATAGTATAAATGCAAGTGCTTAAAAATGTTTTTTAGTTCTATGTAAGAAGAGATGGGAGAATTAAAAAAAATCAGTTTGGATAATTTTTAAGGGAGTTGTGGGAGAGATGAGAATAATAAATATAACAAAAATTGAAATTCATCCAGTGATTTGTTTTTATTCTTGCAGCAACCATATGAGGTATAATGCAAAACGAATTACCCTCAAATTCAGCAGTTTAAAACCAATATTTATGTATTTTTAAATCTCTCATGATCAGCGGGATGTCTGATTCATTTTTCTGCTCAGTGTGTTATGAGCTGCAAGACACTGGGACATCTGCAGTCACCTGGGGGCTTGATTGGCTGGGATGTCTAAGAGGTCTCAGAGGTGCTGGGAGATGGCTGTGAGCTCAGCAGAGACTGTATCAGGACACCTATGTGTGGCCTCTGCATGGCTATGGGACTTCTAACAGCATGGTAGTTGGACTCTGAAAGGGAGGATAACCAAGACAAGTGTTCTTAGAGCCCTAGACAACTGTCACAAGCTTCTTACGATCTATCCTGAGACATGAGAGAATTTCAGTGCTGCTATCTTGTACTTCCAAAGGCAGGTTTCAGAAGCTAGCCCAGACTCAAGGGGAGAGGAATTAGACCCCACTGGTTACTACAGGATGCATAAGTAGGAAACAAATTTAGGTTGCATGCCTTTGTTATCTACTACATGAACGTGTTATTATTTTACAAATGGAAAGATAGATTTATGGGGATATTAGTAACTTAGTTTTGTAGTTGATTAGTTTAGGTGTCAGAAATCTAACTCAGAGAATTCCTTGCTAGCACTCTTGTATCACATATGCTGACAGTACCATTCTCTCCTTGATCACTCTCTGTTTCTGTCTCTCTTCTGCCTCTTTCTCAATACTCGTCCTCTCTCTCTTCTCACCCCATCTCTCTCTTTCTGTCTCTCTCATTACTATTCTCTGTCTCTCTCACACACATATACATGCACCTTATATTGTATATTAAGTAAGTTGTATATTTAGGCTTAATTATGGTAATATCTAAAATCAGAATAATACTTTGCTTTTGCATAGTTCGAATTCACAGTATTTTATTTAGTAATGAGGTGAAAATTTTCTTTAGTAATTTCATTTTGAAATACTGTTAAATTTACAAAAGCATTACAGAATAGTACAAAATGATCCAATATATACTACACAGTTTCTCTTTATAATTATGTAATCATTATATATTTATCAAAAGTCATAAACTTACATTTATAAGTACTTTCCAAGTAATTACAGATTTCATTTGTTAAATGGTCTTGGTAAGGTCTCAAGTTGAGTGATGAAAATAACTAAAAATTGTAAAATGTCTTTATTTTTTTTCTGGTGTAGATGGAAGAATCTCTTTAAAATATAATTTGAGTAAAGTGGTGGGAATAGTTTATATTCTAATTAGCAGAATTGCTAATGAGAATGATGATAATGATGATGATGATTGTAGCTGGAACACTGAAATTTTCTGTGGTTCTGTGTTTACAGCAAATGGGAGTGCTTATAGCAAATGACACATCATTTTTTAGAATCAGAAAATTGATGGAATGATAGGGACATGATGAGATTGGCTAAGGGCACTGGCAGAACTTGGTGACCAAGAACTGGTAGAGGCAGTGGATGTAGGAGAGACTCAAATCACCTGTTTTGATCTCTGGTAGCAAGGTGAAAAATAGGCCTCACACTATGAATTAAAAGATGGATTATAGACAGAGTATTAGTTTATGAGAGTCATCTGGATGCCTGATTGGTACAATGGATCCAAAGTTCCAAAGCCTTCAGAAATGTGAATGTGAGTGTTAAGTGAATTACCAAGATTGTCAAGAAAAACTAATATTTGAACTATGTGTTATTCTTTGGTTTTATCTTTTTAAAATTTTTGTCAATAGAATGAAGATTGATCTTTGAGTTCTCTTCTCTCCCAATACTTTCCCTCATAAATTCAAGACATCCAAATACACTGCTTGAGTTTCTTCAGGCCACTCAGGTCTCTAACAGAAAAATTTATGTGCTATATTATCTTTCTTCCCCCTATGGCTGGTGAGTTGTGTTATTAACATTAAAGAAACTGATGTGATTGTCAGCATTACTTTTCCTTTTATTGTTATCATGCTGCCTTTGTTATATGTCTCTGAGTTATTCATTGTCATTGGCAATGCAAAATAAATTTAGCTTCCTGTCTCTCTTACCACCTTTCCTTTCCAAATGATTGATTATATTATCTCTAAGGTTCTTAAGTTCCTTTACCACAAGCTTATATTTTATGCATATTTATGATTTAGCCTAGGTAATCTGATTAGTAAGAATTTAGGGTTTTGATTTGTCTTTCCTTTTGGAAATATCTGTAACTACCCAATGAAATAAACATTCCTATATATGACTGACTGAAAATTCTCTAAATTTAGAAGTAAAGGACACATTAAGGACTGTGAAATTTGTTTTCTTGCTTCTTTAAAGCTTTGTAGTATCTAGATATTGTAGATATTACTTAAAACAATATTTTCCTTGTGTAAAAATTCCAATTGTTACAAACTAACATGTTTTGAGATATATTACTGATAAATACTAACTTACTTAGCAAGTTTAGTAGTGTAGACAAAATGCAATCTTGAATATGAATTTGACACACTATTGCTGTGGTATGGATGTGATTTGTTCTCTAAGAATTTATGTGTTTGAAACTTGGTTCCCTGTGTGAGGATGTTAAAATGTGGTGAGACTTTTAAGGAGTGGGGCCTAATGGAAAGTAGCAAGACTGATTGCTCCCTCTACACTTTCCTTTGCTACCTGGAAATGTAAACACTCTTTCTTGTACATGGTCTGTCACAATGCTGTCTTCCATGATGTGATGTAGCCAAGAGTCCTTGCAAGAACTGACACCATGCTGTTAGGACTTTCAGCATCCAAAGCCATAAGCTGGATAAATCTCCCTTATTTACTAATTAATCAGCCCATGATATTTTATTACAGACACAGAAATTTGATTAATGCAACTATCTGCATCTGCATAATAGCTCTTCCTTCAATTCACCGGTAGCTGTTAAATTCCTGGTCTGTGCCAACCTCTTAGGATAAACAAAAACCAAAAGTCTGTGTGATTTTATATAGCACTTTTTTTTTTTACAGAGTTAAGAATCTGAGGCTCATACAGGTAATTTATCCAAAATTAGAGCACAAATTCAAATACTATCACTTTTTGTAACTTCACATTATTTTTTTCATTGAATGTGCTATTATCTCTAAGTTATTGTATGTTTTTAAAGTTTTGTTATGTTTTTCAAAGTGAATACACATATATTAACTTATTTACATAAAGTGTGGTAAACTTGAACTCATAAATTTTTCTTTTTCTATGAATTTACTTTCATGTTTCCTTACCAAGAATATATGAAGTTAGGTAAAACAATTGTATTTCAATCAGACTGCTGCATCTATTATTAAAGGGAAGGAATCATAGAATTGTTAAAATTTATTGCATTTAGTAGAAATGTATTTTAAAATTCATGGCGAATCTTCAGTGGTTGTTTTCAGAAATGTATATAACAGACTCTTTCTGATTGTGCATGGTGACAGCAGCTTTTACTCTTGAGAGCCATGAGACCCAGGACACTATGACCGAACTGTGTGTACACTAGGCAAACACACATTCATATTGCTCCATATAAAACTGTCAATTAGACTCAAAATCACCAGAATATTATTGTAGAGATAATAGGTTGAATAATATATTCCATGTTTTACTCTGTAATATCATGTACTTTTGAAAAGAATCCAGTAAGTCTTCATAGATTGACTGGGAGGATGGGCAATATATATCATAAATCCAAAACAAAATAGAAACCTGCCTACACATGATAGTTTTATAATATTTTTATAAAGTACTATTTACAAGGATTTAGTACATAAAGTAATATTTATAGGAACTTATGCATCAAATGGGTTTGAATGAATACTGTAAGCTCAGTGCTTTATTTATTTATTTATACCAAGTATTGAACCCAAGGGTGCTCTAAGCTACACAGCTACATCCCCAGGCTTTATTTTTTATTTTGAGACTTGATCTCACTGAATTGCTCAGGCTGTCTTCAGACTCCCAGTCCTACTTACTCACTGCCCCAGGCTTGCTCAGTGAGATTTAAATAGGCAGTATCAAGAGAAGTAGTGGTGTTTCCAAGGATAGGCAGAGAACTGAAATGAGTGAAGCAGAATAAAGATAACATGGGAACACTTTTCCATTATTTTGTAAATATTTTTGAGAATGTAATAGCTCGCAAGTAAGTTATTTACTTATAATAGTGTAGGGGTTTTTTAGTCATTATTTTAAATACTGAGTTGGGCAATTAATGTCAAATTTGGGTGGTTTGAGAAATGTTAAGGACAGATATCAGATTTGAATTTTAAATAGTACCCAACTACCATGGAATAAGGCTAACATGTGCATCTTACACTTTAAGCATTTCATACTCTGTTACAATAATTTTTCCAATAATAAAGTTAGATTCCATAAAAACATGAATGCTTGTGGGCTTAGCCTACTGGTAATTGTGGTATTATCTGAGAATATTTTATTAGTACATGTCTATAATATACAATAATTATATTCACCTTGGAAAATATATAATATATATATATATATGTTTGCAATATATAATATATATAATATGCAATATATATATATATCATCACCAGAGACCCTTGGGGAGGAGAAAGAGTTCTAGAAATGGCAATGGCATCAAACAGGAAGGACACTGAGTTTCATACGGTTTGAATGGGGTTATACTGGGACAGAAGCCTGCCACGGTGGCATGCACTGTAAACACATCTATTTGGAAAGCTGAAACAGCTTTCAGAGACTCTGTCACAAAACAGAGAAAAGCATACATTGAAAAAGGAAGAGGAGGGTGTTATGGTGTAACAGCAGTAGAATGCCCTTGATCCCAGATATGAGTGTGTATGTATATGCATACACACACACACACGTCTCACATCTTTATCATCTTGATTATTTTTAATAATGTCAGAAATTGGAAATGGGGAAGGATGAACAGATTAGATGTAAATGTGTGGTCCATTATGTTGTGAAAATAGGGATAAGAAAGGCAATGCTGAAAAAAGTAGTTTACATGATTATTTTCTGTAATAGAGAGGAATTAAAAGAGGAATTAAAGACATTCTTGTAAATGTCAAACTGTCTTTAAGGGTAGCTCTAGTTGATCTTTAAAGTATATAAGGGTATATGGTATAGTTTGATGAAATTACTGTTTCATTAATTATTCTCTGAAGTTTTTCTGTTGTCAGAATGAGATCTATTTTTTCCTCTAAAGAAGTAAATAAACTCTTATGATCTTCATCATCTATAGATTTTGAATACAATACCAAAATTTTAATAACAATGAATAAAAGTTTAGTGTGGTTTTAAAAATTGTGCTAATTTAAAATCAGTTAGCAAATTGTGTTCCAGATTCATAATGATTTGTTATTGTCTAATTAAAAATTGACTATGTCACAAGTTATAATTACAAAAGGCTAGTGCTGGGCCTTATGAGAGGATACCACATTCATTTATAGAGAAACTTTTTATTGTCATACTTTATTAAGTTTATAAAGAATGTTCTCCAAAGCATATGTCTAGGTTGCTCCCTCTTTTCTAAGACACAGTACATTATACCCACAAGTCGAAGGAGGAAAGATGTATTTTGGCTCACAGGCTGTAGAGATGTCAGTCTATAGTGAGCAGACTAAGCCAGGGCAGCCTGGCAGAGGGAGTTCTCATGGCACGGCAGGCAGGAAGCAGGGAAACTCCCCCCTGCTTTTTATTCCATTCATGCTGCAAGGCTATTCGTTGGCACCACCCACACCCAAGGTGGGTCTTCCCTCTTTAGGAGACTCAATGGCCATACTCAGAATTGCACTAAACCAATCAGTGAACTAATCTGATATCACACACTCATGATGCAGTGTCTCACACCCGTGACCCAGTCACTCCAAACTATCCCACCTACAAGTCTATGATGCTTTGGCTTGTTTTTGTTTTTGCTTGGAGACATGGTCCTTATGCAGTTCAGGCTGGTCTTGACTCATTCTTTAGAGCAGGCTAGCCTCAAACATTCGGAGAACCTCCTGCTTCAGTCTTTAGAGTGCTGGGATTACAGGCGTGTGCCACACACCTGGCTGAGGCTATTTTTAATAAAGACATCATGTCTGGCTAATACACAAAGCTCATTATTGGAGTGAATCTAATAACTACTAATTGCTAGAACTGGGACTCAAATCCAAAATTCTGTTTCTCCAAAAGCCACATTTTTCCTGTGATTGTTCACTCACTGTCTTACGTTTATTTTCCCATCCTTGTTGCAATCTTCTCCACTCAAATAGCCATAGCTCTGAGGAGAGTCAAATTTAAATGGTGGAATTTATAAATTATGTATTTTTTTTTGCTTTATGGGAAAAATGCAGTTTTTTTAATTAGTCTTGGCTGTTGGACTTTAATTTGATTTAGGTATACTGGGCTTGATAACATGTACATTTCTATACTTACCTCAAAATGGGTTTCACCATTTCAAAGCAAACACATTCATTTTGCCTTCATTTCTAAGAAGTGCTTATTTGTGTATATTGAAATATATTAGGATATTTTAAAACATGATGGGGATTGTATAACTACTATGTGAAACGGAATAGTGAACTTTAGTTAAGACAGTAAAGCTTTATGAGGAAATAAAATGGACTGTGAAACAAACATTTTTTAAGTGAAGATTTTCTATTGGTGAAACCGATTTCTCAGGCCAACTGCTTAGTTGTTGCTACGCTTTGTTGTGCTTCTTAGCTCAATGCTTGAATCTATTGAAGCCTGGATAAGTTAAAGGATGCTCAGAGATCCCGTGCACACCTGACTTTTTTGGCAGCTGCTCAATTTTGACATCATGAAGTGGTACAGTTTGCTCTTTCAGCACTGAGTTTCTGGTTCTCCTTCCTGATCCTCTTCCTCACGTCAAGGTTGGCGAAGTCTTTGTTTGAAAGCCAAGTGGCAAGATACATTTGCTCTTACTGTCTGTTATATGAAAAAGGCACATTAACCTAATTTTCCATAGAATTTGCATATAAATTGACTTAACACAGGGGGGAAGTCAGTTCAAACTGGGCCACATTTAGTACAGACTGTACAATATTGAATTGAAGGTTTTCTCTGACTAAGGGTCCTTGCCATAGACCTCTTTGAAAGACACTTTCATCAAAGGGTTGTCTCTTTTATTATCCCTTTTCATAAACCTCTGGTTTCAACTTATGGCGATTTTCATGCTAGTTCTCAAACCAAAAATTAATAGTGATGTCAGGAACATTGTGCCCTTAGCTTTTTATAGTCTGTAAGTTTCCTTGAACTTCGTGTCAAGGAAGACTAGGCCATTCTGACATTTTTACTTTTTTCTCAAGGTTTCCTCATTAGTATTCTAGCCCAGTGTCAGTGTACACAGAGTAAAATATAACCTCTTTTTCTTGTGCTTTCGTTTCACTGTGTATGTCAATTCACAGTAGAAAAATGGCTCTTTCTTACTAAAATCTGACTCGGCCTTTCTGGTGAGTCAATTTTTGGAGTGTGTTTTAAGCATGGCTTACTTTATATTAACTTGTGTATTATTTTATAACATCAAAATTTTCTTCACTGCTCTCTTTTAATGATGTAGATATTTAGTAGACAGTCCCTTAAAAGTACATACAAGCAAGACCTTTGGGAGGGAAGATCCCAGTTTGTTCCCTCCATCCCATTCAATTTGTTCTTTTTTCCCCCACTTCATTTTAAATACAATATCCTTGGTAGTAGATTGAAGATGGTAAAAATTATTGAGAGTCTGAAACAATATTTGAGTTAATGGAAAGTAAGATATAAGGCCAGAGATTATAGCTTAGCAGCACAAGAGTCTGCCTACCAAGCACAAGGTCCTAAGTTTGATTCCTGGCACCAAAATTAAATTAAATTAAATTAAATTAAATTAAATTAAATTAAATTAAAAATAAAATATCTAGGGATTTTAGTGAAACCCTTTAGTGGAGTGTGCTACTGCTGTGTTCTTTTTACTTTGCCAGTCATGACTCTGGAGAAGCACCATTGTAGAAATAGTTGTTATTTTGCATAAAACAGACAAAACATTTTTTTCTTATGTGTTCCCTGATGCCAGTGAAATATCTAGGGTCTCATCAGATTTGTTTTTTTACCTGATTCAGATTACTATCTTCAACTTTTTGAAATTTATTTAAGTTGATACTGTTTATTTGACACATAAATATTTCTCTCAACTTTAAATGTTTTGGATGTATTACTTCTATATAGCCTTGCAGAACTGTAGAACACCTATATATTTCCAAAGCTTTTAGCCTAAAAGTCAAATTGATATGGATCTGAATATTCTCAGCCTTGGAAAATTTTACACACTCACCTGCAACAGACTATAAAAATGTTACTACAGCTGGGGATTTAGCTGACTGGCGTAAGCACCTGCCTGGCAAGTGCAAGGTCATGAGTTTGATCCCCACTGCAAAAATAAATAAATAAATAAATAAATAAATATTTTAAAATTTAAAAAATGTTACTACATACATCTGATTACCTTATATCTTGTATTAATATCCACATATGCAGACATTTTAATTCAAAACCTGAGGTTATAGTGTTCTTTTAAAAAATTATTTCATGGCTCTTTTAGGTATATATATATTTTAGATTATCATGGGTATTAAAGAGCAGGTGAACAAAGTTCAATCCATTAGTAAATGGTGAAGAATACATTTTTAAATGTTGTATCAGTTTGATGAACTCAGACATAGAAAAATAGATATTTTATATAATTTTAGAAATTAGATATTACATTTTAGAAAATAGATATTGTATGTAATTTTAAAGTGATTCATTAAGCATTTCTTATTAAAATGCCTTTGTTTGACAAGATTGTTTTTAATTAATTAGTTGTAACTTAGTGGTTCATTATAGGAATTGATTGACATTTGTTTTCTGTATTCATGCTTACAAGGAACTTAACATTATCTTGAATACTTTTTATTGTACAGAACATTTAAAAAACTCATTCATAATTTACATTCTTTTGTCTGAATAGTCAAAGGTTGATCACTTCCACTTTCTTCTAGGAATTTAGGTATTACTGGAGTTTATGTCAAAGTAAAATTTTGGAAATTATTTTTTAAAAAATCATTAGATTCATTTTACCATTTGATTTTGTGAATGTCTTCATTTTTCAACATGAATTTTAAGTACTTCTGTAGCACCAATAACAGTATTGGAGATTGATAAAGAGAGAATTGACATACTCTGAGGGATTAAAATTTTATACAAATATAATTTGTAAACCTACCTGTATGTTAAAATAATTAACAATTAAGTTTTATTCTATATGTTTATCAATCAATAGTTAATTACTGACCATATTAGAGACAATTAGTACAAAAGAGAGAAACAAAAGATAAAGTTTTTTCCTCAGTTGACTTTCTATGTGTTAATGAGCCCCTGCTTTTACTATACAAGTACCTAAACTGAAAATAATGATATAGATACAACTAAGGACTGTATAACTTGACTTTCATAAATAATATGGAACCTGGATTTTTAATTTTTCTGAAGAATTTTGAGCTGTATTGGTCAAATATGTTGGAATTGTGTTTCACTCACTTGATATGTAGATTAAAGAAATAAGGAAATTTTATTTGCTCCATT
Organism: Hydrochoerus hydrochaeris; assembly: GCA_004027455.1. Classification (NCBI taxonomy): domain Eukaryota; kingdom Metazoa; phylum Chordata; class Mammalia; order Rodentia; family Hydrochaeridae; genus Hydrochoerus; species Hydrochoerus hydrochaeris. Next base: position 82,813 of record PVLA01005792.1, on the reverse strand, counting down.
CTAATTAATTTATTTTCAAGGATATATTAAAACTGTTTGTGAAATAGTCCATAACTTTGTTTTGGATTATTAGCATATTGATTATTCTTATTTTTATTTTTAAAAGAAAGGATTATTTTTTAGTCCATTCTTCAGATTTTTCAGATCCAGATTTGCCCTTCAGACTTTCTGTGTACTGAAATGAAAGCTCAGGTGAGCCTTTTGTCTGGAGATAACTATAGCTTGTACACCAGCTATTACTGTGTTTCCATGGAAACTGTGCTGGACTCTGAGGTATACAGGTTTTGGTCCAACAATGCATAGTGATAGTCAATCAGAGTTTCACTGCCTTTTGAATTCTTTAGTATATAATTTTGGTTTCTGTTCTTCAAAGAATCTAAATAAAATTTCATAAATTTCCCCACAAATGTCATAATACATACATGACATTTAGCATCAAATTAGTACTTATACAGTATTAGTGTTACTATTATTATTATAGATCAGTTTGTAAGTACAAAATCAACATTTACCTTGAGAATTGTCATTCTTTAGCAGGTAAAATATATCCTTATATTTGAATATTGAAATTTTATTTCTTTTCTCATTTTAAATGTCTATGTGAGAAAGGCTTTCCTACTTTCTGTATTTACTGGAGATGCAATGTCAGATCTGGAAATAGCTCCAGAGTAAGGTATTTGTTCTGTTTAAGACTTACATGTGGTGATTTTATTTCTTGATATGTCATGGTGATGGTAAGCCTGAAATGCAGAAAATCAGTCTCCTGAAAACTCAAGAAATTTTTTTCTATATGTTCCACAGCTCTTAAACATTGGGCTGGTAAACATATGAATTGATGGAGAATGTCCATAAAGAAGGAAACTTTCAGTACACAGCTTTACACCAGTGGTTTTTTTCAGGAACTTAGATAAATTATTAAACAAGAGGATTCAGAGAAAAGTTATGATGCTTTGATTTATAATCAAAGTTACTTTATGTTAATTGGAATTTCTCTGCTTCTGTTTGATTTTAGAATAGTGAATAGTCATGTTTTCGCTTTTATGGTGATCCTCCCTTTTCAAGATATAAAAGTAGGCTGATTAAAAAGTATGGAAATCTACGTGTGGTTATAAAAATAGAAAACAAAAAGGAAGATGAATGCAGAACCCAAGAGATGTGTTTTCTATACCCTTCATTATTTTTTTAAAAATAAAAACAATGATACTGAATTTCAAAACAAAATAATAGGAGATTAATGGTTAATGCATTAGGTATTGTTATCTTCAAAGTAGTTGCTCAGATTACAAGATATAGGCATGAAAAATTCTTCCCTGCTTTTCCTCCAGGAGTAGATGGAAGCCAGTTCAGAAGAAGATACTATAGGTTCAGAATTCAGGATAATATTTTGAAGAAAAAATGCCCAATCTAAAAACAGGTGATTCAGATTGGGACAGGTTGTAGTTTCTTCCACTGTGACCTGTTTGTGACATTTCTGGATGAAACCCTGGTAATAAAGTGCAGGACAAAGCTCTTTGTCAGTGTTCTACTATTGGAAGTGTAAACATTGTTCTCTCATCTTCATGTAAAATCTCTTAAGAGTTCAACCTTTCTCGATGCCTTTATTCTAGCCAAAGCCTCCTTCTATGTATGTGTTACCCAGGTTCATCGCTCTCTTCTCAATTACAAATGAGCATATAGTTAGGGTAGCTATTGGAGCAGTGTCCTACTTGATTGGCAGACATGCTGACTTTGCATTATTGGACTGAAAAACCGAGTAAATCTGTCTTCAACAAAAAAATGTGAAATATGTTCATAGGATACCCTTTGCCTTTCCTTTGTGACTTCTCTGGGACGATAAACACATGTGTACTGAGTAGAAGAATACTGAAAGAGTCTATTCTCACTAATGCACTAGAAAAAATGACAGAGCAAGGGTATGAAATAATTCTAGTGGTCTCTCCAAGAATTAATTCAGATTAATGATGAGGTTATTTTAAAATTATAAGGAAGAAACACAAGCTTTTTGCAATGATTTAACCATTAGACTTGATTACACTGTGGCAAGGTAAAGCCATTCCATTGATTCAGAAATTTAGAGAAAAGTCCAGGTTGTTTACTATTATAAAGATTTATTTCCAGCTTCCAACCTAGTGCTAGTAAGAATAATGAATACTTTTCAATTAATGGATACATAAATGATTTATCTATCTGAATAACTGAGAAGTATGACTGAAACTGAAAATATTGAAGGCATTAAAAGACCTTAAGTAATGAGTGATAACATTCAATTTCAGTATGTAAAAGAGTTACAATAATGTTTGTAGGGCTGTAAATAGGCAAAAGCAAGTCTACAGCCATAATCAAAATAATAGAGCTTTGGGTGGATACACGGCATTGCGTATTTCTGAGAAGTAATGCAAAAAGTGGCAGATATATTCGGTAATATTCTCTTTATTTCTTCCCTACCTATCCTTTTTCTTTCCACATAAGGGATAGAAAGCATTCTCAAATTAATACTGGTGAGTAAGAGATATGTCACGAATGATGTAATGGGGAGAAATTATTTGGTATTTTATGAATAGCTTTTAGGTAAGATGTGCAAAAACATTAAGAACATTTTCATTGAATCAGTACCTAAGTATTTGTGGATAATGTGGCTGGTGAACACCTAACAGGTTATTACACATGTGCAAGGGAAATTGTGTAGTTATTGGGGAAGTAGGACCATGACCTGGAAGGGATGTGCAAGCTCAATCTTCAGAAACTGGAGCCATATAGGAACAATTTGAAGTGCAAAGTTGTCTTAACACATTTATAGGATGTATAAAGTGTGGAAGAAAGAGAATTTACTGTTATTCAGTATTATAATAACATGAAGCAGAGAGAATTATGAGAGCTAAAAGTTGGTTAGCTTAAACAAGAGACAAACTATATTGAAATTTATGAGCTATATCCAGAAGCTTGAAATTAATGCTGAGGCGTGGAAAATCTTTTAGAACATATTAATAATACGAGTGATGCATTGAAATGGTAATTTTGGAAATGTCACTTCAGGTGCAGAGAAATGTATTTAAGAGCTCAGAGATTAAACCCCTGCTAGACAAGGTGCCACAGGCCTAGAAATAGGTAAGTATCTGTCTCAGTATCTAAAAGTCAAAATGATAGGTATAAGGTACCAAAATAATAATAACATTTACCTTGCTATTCTTTTTAAATATTCTAGTGGAATACTATATAGAAATAAAAGTTCATCCAATGATGAAACTACTCAACTATCGAGACTATGATTGATTATCCTTAACTTGGATATTTAAATTTTAATATTTGCAAGATATTAACTTTTCCATTGGAATAAAAACTAAGTTCCATAAAAGTATGATCAAATAATAACTTTTACCAGGGAAATTTAACATTCATTATGAGATTGATGGGCCATGGCCCGATCTTCTTTTGGTTCAATGCTCAATTAACAAATATGATGTGGAATATATAATTTACCTGGTAAGACAGTAGTGCTGCCCTGGCCTTTTTCTAAATTTAAAGATTAGAACTTGGCGGGCATGTAGTCCTGGGTCCACAGACTTGCTAGTTTAGCAAGGAAAGTGCAGAGAGCACAGACCTCTCTGTGCCATTTGGATCACAGATCATGGAGTGAACGCTCAGGTAACTTTATGAAGCTGGGGAGAAGTTCCACTGACCTGTACTTCTGAACTCATCTTTATCTTTTGTACAGAATACATGCAATACGTACTTTAATTCATTTGTATGTCCTAGAAGATTTATCTCACTTCATACTATAAGGTAAAAACAAAAATTTTTCCATTTTCTAGATAAGATTTAGAAAGATTAAAAGGATTATTCAAATTTGCAAACAAATACCTTTGCTACTCATTTGAAAAATTACACTGTAAAGACAATATTTGAAATTAAGATTATTTGAAAACAAGGTAATGTAGAACTCCCATTAATAAATTCCCTTTCAATTAATGCTTTGTTATTTAGGAATACAAGGTATATTCCTGAAAAGTCTTTACAGATAGTACTTTATTTTTTTCCCATGTATTCACATTTATATTTGTTTTTAAATATGTATATTCAATATGTGATAATTTGTATCAGATATTTAGATTTAATTTTTTCATTAATATAAGGTATAACTCATTAACTCATTTATAATAAAAATTAAAATGTATAAATTATTTTCATTGGGAAAGATGAATTTTACAAGCAATGCATCATTTTTTCCTTTGTTTTTGTTTTAGTATCTTTTCTCCATCTGTGTGTGTGTGTGTGTGTGTGTGTGTGTACGCTCCTGTCCTTATGGGCTGGCAGTGGAGATCAGGATTTCATAAGTGCTGTATCTTTCAGCTACATCACAGCCCATTCTTCATCTTACTTGAGCTTAGTAAGTATACAGAAATAAATTCTGTTTTTCTCTTTCCTAATTTCTGTGAACTCGAAGAAATGAAGAAGTAACTTAATACCCCCAACAAGCTACTTCTTTTGCCAGTAATTGTAGTATATGAATCTAAAGCATCACATATAGAAGAATATTATTAATTCTTCCTATGGAAGAAACCTGGAAGGTAACATCTGTCTAATCAGTGACACAAAACTGGTTACTTCCTTCGTAGAGCGCTTTGTGGTATTTTATACAACATTCACAGTGTAAAAAGTGTTCCCTCTTTAAATTTCTTCTAGTTTCCCTATCTTAATCAAATGAAAGCTTTTTCTTAGACTTATACTTGGCAAACTGCCATCATTTTATAATTAAATAGCAATTCAAAATAAAATAATTAAAACACAAATTCTTCCACTTTCTAGATAAACGTGAAATAAAAGGAAATGTCAGTACAATTATGTTTTTGTCCTTACTTTTTTGTAGGATAAATTCAAAATATTGACCATTTTGGAAAATACCTAACTTAGAGCTCTTAAACCACAGGAAGATGTGAATCTGTTTTAGCCATCCAGCAGGCTTCTTACCTTTCCTGTCTTTTTATTGTCATATGTGGCACCTAAGACATTTTATACATATGGTTTATAGCTTCTCCCCAGCAGAAATCTAGAGACTTTTGAATGTTCTATAACGAACCATGGACTCTACATCTGCATTACAACTTTGAATTCATGACTGACAAGCCTTAGTCGATTGAACACATTTAAGTAAATTCCAACTTTCTTGCTAGACCATGTAAGATAGAAAATAGAAAAGCAAACAAACACACAAACCCAAATTAAATGTACTGTTTCCCAATGTTTGAAGCCATTACCACATGACATCTCAGTCTGATATTATGCACAGTAGTTGATTTGGTGAAAAATCTCCTATTAAGAAATGTGAGGAGTATTTTCTCTGAATAAATATGGTTTCTAAATATGTTTGATTTCTGGTTTACAAGACTGGACAATGGGTTTATAAATTGTTTCTAGAGATTTTAACCAGGTTTATGGTTTTGGCAAAGGTTTGCTGTATGTAGTGCAAGTACATTCACTTTGGCTGGGTTACAGCAGTTTTTACATATAGAGAAATTGTCTTCCTGTCCCTTAGAGGATTGTCACCTCCTCACAGCATATGTAGTTCTATTCTGCCAAAAAGGAGGCAGATTTTGAATTCTGGCTTTCAAGAGCTGTTCCATCTGTAGTCTGTGATCTTTTCTATAAATTCTGTAATGTCTCTTAGAAGAATAGTGTGTGTCTTCAGGAAGATTAATATGATTGCTGAATATTTAAAGAGTCCTGATAGGTTTTATTTCAAGAAACTATGATAGATCCATTAATTATAGTAAAAAAAAAAAAAGGGAAAAGAGACTCAGCCTTTGCCTCTTACTGCATATCCTTTTCATGCTCTGAAAGGCAGGGGCTGAGAGCCAGCTGGAATTGGCGAGAACTGCTGAAAAGACTGTGGTCAGAGGGAAGGCTCAGAGGTAAGGGCGCAGGAGCCACTGATGTGCTTCCTGACCACCAGAACACAGGAGTATGGATAATGTGTCACTGCCGCATACATTAGAGCAATAGGAATCTATTTAACTTACAAATTGCAGCAATTAAGTACAATTGAGTTGTAGCAAAAGAAAAACTAAAATGAAGATAGTAACCCAAACTTAAACTAATTAGTGGAAATTGAAATTGCTTTACTTGGAATCACTCATTTAATTTGGAGTGACATCCTTTCAGATGTCTTCTCGTAGAAGAGGCTGAGTTGACTAAGCACTTCTTTCATGAAAGAATTTGACCTGCTGCATTTCACAGTTAACCTAGAATACCTTTCTTTTTTTATCTATAAAACTTGGTGGATAAAATAAAAGTAGTGAAAGCACTATCTGTAATTTAGAAATATTTTCAAGGTTTATTGATATGAACTATTTTGAAGACCAAAGAATAACCCTGACTTAAATGATATGACCACTTTATTTACAGAAGGATACTTGTTTATTACCATGAAAACACCCAGTAAGTTGACAGTCTACTGTGACAGTGTTAAATTCAGCAAATAAACAGTCAAAAATGCATAGTAACAAATTATGCTAAGTTCTAAGGACAAAATAGTTTTAGTATATTTCAAAGGAGAAGCATAAAGGAAAAACACCCTAGATCACTGGTACTTGGAGAGTTTTATTTTTTTTCCACTGCTTAGTAAAAAGCCCATTATTACGTAGTCTTGGATTATTCTGCATCATTGCATTTTATTCCCTAAACTGCACTTAAATGAGGCCACATCACAACTACTAGATAATTTGATGTATTATCAAGATGAAAGTGAAATTATTTCCATTGGCCATTAGCAAGTTCTGTATTTAAGCCTCAAAATTTTAATTTACTGTAAAAATGATATAATTCTTAAAAGCAGCATTATCATTAAAAGAAAAAATAATACTTGACAATCACAGGAAGGGGATTGATTTCATATGAATCAATTGATGTCCACATAGAAGAGAAAGCTTACTTTAAAAAATTGCACGTTAAGAAATTTAGATAGGTTGGAAATACATTTGAAAAATATTGTCACAAAATGTATTGGAAGGGGTAGCTTATTGATGAAAATATTCTAGCAACATCTATTTTAATGCATTTTAAGTTACATATAATATTTATCCATATAAAGTTTAAAATTCAATAGTTTTTAGCATATAGGCAACATTGTGAAAGCATTGGAAAATTCTAATATTGGTATGCTTTTATTGCCCCCAAAGGAACTATTTACCCATTGCCTAGTCTAATAATTCTTCCTCCCTTTCACTCAGTTCTAGGCAATCACTGATCATCTTACTTTGTATCCCTATATGTTGGGAACATCTAGTTTGTTTCTTATTTCAGATGTTAACATTTGTATTATAGTCTCAGCATAATGATAATAAGCAAATTATTAAAAGTTTGATATCCTGCATTGATTTAAATTCAATTTAAATAACATTATAGTTGCAACAAATATAGCAATACTTGATAAGAGCAAGCTATTGACACTAAATGTAATGAATTTACCCAGTACCTTCAATGGTTGACATATACTGAATGCTAGTGCTGTTCTGATTACTGCATGAATTAATGAAAGTAAAAAAAAATGTATGAATGAATAGAATAAGGTGAACAGATGACATATAAAATTGTAGTAATGTATTATTAGTAGCAAGTATAGGTACTTTTAGCTGTTTTTTTATGATTGTTCATCATGTTAAGTGACATGCATGCACTATGTTAAACCCATACCAAACTGTTAGGAAACACATACTAGATGGCAGGTGAACATGGAGATAAATGAAAAACTCAAAGCACATTAAGAGAAGACACTTGTGTTTGAAGAGGCTGTAATCTTATACAAAAATTAACATAATTTTTCCAACAGATAAACTGTTGATGCTATTTATCATGCTCATAGACTAGAAATGCTAAATTAATTAGGATGATATGATCTTTAATTTTATGTGGAGAGGGATATCAGGGACTTGGCCTAGCCCGCAGTCCCCTAAAATGAGTTATGGCAAAGGATTAAATGGCAGGAGCTAAGTGATACGGTTTTAGGGGAGTACAGGAAGGTCAGCACTCCCTCAGGAGTAAAGACTCTCAGGATCATCAGCTCTCCACATCTCCATATTTATTGGGTTTTCACGGATTTAGGGGGTGCAGGAAGAAGAAGGCACATCAGAGGTACAAACCCGCAAAAATGACCAGTATCTTGATAAACAAAGACCGTAAACTTTGCCAATTAGGAGAACTGTTTGATCTCTAAGGTTGAGAGTTTTATTGCTCTGGATATGGATGTCAGCAGCCTTTGGCCTCAGATTGCCTCGGCTGTGGTGTCATCTTGACTTCAGAGCAGTGTGAATAGGAGCTTTTCCAGAGAGTCATGGCCAGCAGTTTAACCCTAACACCTCCTGGTCTCTCTCAGAAGGAGAAAGATACTCAGGTGAATAGGTATTTTTATAAAATACTTAATATGTTATTAATTGCTAAAGTTTTAAATTTCCAATTATTTTATACCACAGTTTTAAGCCTTTTTTTTTACTCACTTAACTTTGGAAAATACATATAATTTAATATATCTGGATTATCAGTGTCTGAATGAAATGTTGGTAGGATACTATTTTGTTTTACTAGAAACATAAAATTTATTTCAGTTAACACATATTTATTGAGATGATGTATGCACAAGTAATGGTTAAAATTGTGCCTTTAAAGTAAGAGTACCTAAGTTTCTAGCTCTGTATAGATCTTAAGCATTGACTTGGAGAATATTTCTTTATTTTCCAAACTGATGCATGAGTTGCTGTATTAATAAATTATGGGTAACAATAGCACCTTCCTCAGAAATTTTTGTTTTTTTTACAAACATTCAATGAAGTACTAATTTTAAAATAATAAAGAACTTGGCATGTACCTTATCATTCCCTGTATTTAACACCGTATAAATTCCCCCTCCCTACCATGTTTTCATAAAACTTGGTATTAAATAAGCTTTGAATAATTGTCAGCTGCTATTCTTATATTATACACCCTCTAAAGTAGTCAAGATGTTTTAGTATTCTGTCACTACTGTTCACATTTCAGACATTCCTTAGAGAGCAATTTCTCATTTTGAAAGTCCTAGTTTTGCCTTTTTAAAAATCTCAATCTATCGATCGATTGATCGATCGATCTATCATCTGACTCTTTAATGACTAGCTCAGTCAGTACTCCTGTAGCTGTAGTTTTGTAAATATTCCCTAAACTTCACAGTTTGTAAAATTTTCCTGTTATTTAAATTTAATTTTCCCATAATAGTCATGTAATTTATAATCTGCATTTCAAGCTTCAGTTTAATCTTTATAATCATTTGAATTTCATTTTAAAGCCTTAAATAGTATTCTTGAATGTTACAGTCTTTTGAGTATATTTCTGTGAAGTACTCTATGATTGTATAATGTGAAGATCTAGAATAATAAACAATTCCCCAAGATGTTGTAGTTCATATATATTATAAGGAACATTGTATTGCTTCTACATATTTTTTTCAGATACCTTTGTATATATCTGTCCATGCTATGTATTTTGACTGTCACAACTTTAATAAACACCTTGTCACTGGAAATCACTATTCAAAGTTTAAAAATGAATCAATTTGATTTGAAGAGAACTGTTTTAGATTTAGATTGAAATAGAGACTACTTGTATTCTTCTTGGCAATATTCTGAAGAATAATATCCATTCTTTATAAAGGATAAAATTATTGTCTGTCATCATGATATATAAGTTCTCATATTTTACAGATACTCAAATTAAAATTATAAAATAATTGCAATCATGGTAAAACATCAAAATCTATGGGACAATAGAAAACAAAATTCATCTGACTACACTTAGCCCTCACAAACCTCACAGTTCATGTTTTGGATTATCATAGTTAATATATTTGTGTCTTTCTATACAATTTCAATTCAAATATGTCAATTTAAAATCATAACCATCCTTTAACAAAATTGTCTTTTTGAGTTGCATAGGTAGTGTGTGAAGGATAGTTTTGGATTTCTTTTTCAACAAAGAAGAAAAGAATATTTAGGTTGCTACTTTCAAAAAGGAGAAAAAGAATTGAGAAAAAGCAATGTGCACTTGTTACAAAATGATTGTTTCTTGCTACCTTAACCTATTATCTTTAATACTACATCATTTTATATACTTTTGTCTACATGTAAATGAAATCATTTTGACTCCTGTCATTTTGAATTCCTTTAACTTCTGTCTACCTTAGTTTCTATTTGTCAAAGTCACTAAAAACATTTCTTTCACTTAAGCAAAGTATCCTCGTAAGTTGATCCTAGTGAAAAATTTGTACATCTACAACCATCAGATAACTGAGCCTTTTCTGTGTATACTAACAGGGTGGCAAGATGATCCTGGAAATGAGATGGAGGCCTAGATTTCTCTCCAAGTCTTTTTTTTGGTTTTTTTGTTTGTTTGTTTGTTTGTTTGTTTGTTTTGGTAATGCTTCTGTATCCTTGTGGCTTGGCAGCTTACATTCCTTAGTATTAGAAGCTGCAGTCCCTGTTAAAGCTAGTTTCAGAGGTGCTGCCGTATACAGATGTTTCATAAATTCATGTGTCGAGCTCTGAGATGTCATTGTAGATTGTGTTCTATGACAAATTGGACACAGGTGTATTCTTTTATATCACAAACATTGCTCAAATTTATTTCTATGTTTCCCTTCATCTTCCTTCTATTAGCTCCTTCTCCTACCCTGTTTCCACCATAAGATCTCACAAGTCAAATGATGCCCTTATTTGAGATTTTTTTCTCTCCCTCACAAATGTGGCTAGTCGCATCATTTTATGGAATCTACTTTCTTATCACCATTTGAGTTTCCATTGCTAGGGATATAGTTCAGATCTTTTCATGTTTTTATTGGGCTATTACTAAGCTCTAAATGTGCACTATTATTTCTATATCTCCATCACAAGTCCATGTTTCAGAATATTTTCAGAAAATGTCTCTGAAATGTATATGAATATATTTCTCCTAAGCTTACAATCCTTTAAAGTCTCCCTTTTCCCTAGCGATATAACCCTACAATCTGTTGCTTCCTTAATTCTTTATTATTGTCTTTATCACCACCTATATCTTCCAGACAGCTATACTTTCCAGGACATGTCACTTAGACCCAAACCTGAATAATGTGAAATTTTCAACATTTGAGACCTTAGCTCTTGGATGACATGATCAGTATTGAAACTGTTTCTCTTCTTCCTGTCTTTCTCATCTATTGAACAACAGGTCACCTATCATAGGGAATACAAGGTCATGCCTTCTAAGAATGTCTTCCTTAAACCTACCTTGTTAGTGTCACTTTCCTCTTTCCATTTTTCTTTCCTGGGAGTCCGAAAACCCTTTGATATCAAAGGTGTGGGTGTATCTACAGGGAAAGAAATAATGAATTCTCCTTGTATCCATTTCTCCTGAGTTCATTATAGGGCCAACACATAGAACCCATCAGGTCAAATTCTGTTGAGTGGAAACCAAAACATAATCATATGACTCTAGGAGGACTTACAAAACAATTAGTTTATGTCAATGGTGTTTTCAAAAGTTTTTTATTAAGCTTGCAGGGAAGTTGGTATTAACAGCGGATTGAAAAATATCTACCTATATGAATTATAAGCTCATATTTTCTTTACTGCTGAATTGAACTTTAATACTTAAGTAAGACTTGATTTATTCTTATTATTTCATGTTGGAGTGTCACAAAATCGATAAATATTTTCTATTACCCTTAAGCTCCTTAAAAAATGCTACTATTGATAACATGATTACATAGTTTTGTTTCAGAACTGAAAAGCCTTTTATATTTCTGCAAATTATAAAAAAAAGAGTTATGGTTTGCTTTCCTGACTACATATAAACCCCTGGAGTTTTGGTTTGGTTTTGTTTTTTATTTGTACTTTGGATTACTCAAATTAGAGAGATTATGCAGCATTTCAGTTTATGTAATTACAGAGAAGAATAAGAATTTAACTGAGAATGTTTTATTTATTTTTCTTGTAAAATGTCTTTCACTGTGTCTATCACATTGCTAACCAGAAATGCCATTTTGTTGTCTACAGTACCACTGTTCTCTTTTGATTTCCTCCTAACCAAAACACATTATATTTCTTTGTGTTTTATTTTATACAAGCAGGATGATTTTAATGACAAAATATTAAATGTATTATGTTGTCTTTGCAATATTGAAATTACATAAAAATTAAAACTTTTTTTCCTATTTCTTGAGACATTGTTGGAAAGTGCCTAAAAAAAAGGCAAAAGATTTGTTCTTGCTGGGGATTCAGCTCAGCGGCACAAGCCCTTGCCTGGCAAGTACAAGGTCATGAGTTTGATCCCTGGTATCAAAAACACAAAAACAAAAATTATCCTTGCATATTTTATGTATGTCTATGAGCGTGTATGTAATTGTAGACATTTTTGCATGTGGTTTGTGTGTATGAGAGAGGGAGAGGGGGGAGCGAGAGAGAGGTCTTTTGTAGAGCAACAGGAATACAGAATCAAATGAATATTTTACCTTCTTTTGAGAATAAACTGTTGGAATAAAAGTCTTTGGAATATGTATTGACAGAGTAAAGAAAACTCATTAGTTATATATGTTATTTTAGTTATATAAATAATTTGCAACTTTGTTTCCTTGCTTGTCTTTGTCACTGGATCATGTACTCTAGTTATATGTGAAACAAATAAGAACAAGTTTTTAAATACGATGCGATTCTTTCCTGAGTTGCAATGCTGTTGTGCTTTGAAGTAAATAATCATTAACCTTGGAGAAAAGTAGGTAAAAGCATATAGTTACTTAAGAATGTGAACCTTAAAATTTAATATTGATTTTTCAGTGATTTTTCTGCTTCTTTGGGTTAGAGTTTTAAATAAAACTGTTTAAATTATGTAAGCTGAAATGACCAAATTTAAGATTGAATCACTTAAATAAAGTCCAAAGTTCAAGATGTTTGTTATCCTTAAATGTTCTTTTTTCTTTTCTTTCACTTAAAAATTACTTTTATAGAATTACTATCATTAAAAAATAAGATAATGATTAGTGAAGATGTAAAAAAAGGGGGGACACTTACACACTATTTGTAGCAATATAAGTTAATCTAGCTATTTTGGAAAATAGTATGGAAGTTCTTCAAAAAGGTAAAACAGAAACTAGTATATTATCCAGAAATCCCACAACTAGGCATATATCCAAAGGAAATGAGAGTAGTTCATGGAAGAGACATCTGCTCCCCTGTGTTTATTATAGCATACTTTATAGTAGCCAAGACATGGAGAAAAGCTCAGGGTCCATCAGCTCATGAGTGAACAAAGAAAACAGAAGATACATATGCCATAGCATATGACAAGGTATTATTTTGATGAAACTGGAAATCATTGTACTAAGAGGAAATAACATAAATTCTGTAAGACCTCACTCATACGTGGAATCTAAAATAGTAGATTTCATTGAAATTGAGAGTAGTGGTTACCAGCAGCTGGCAGAGTTGTATAAGGGGGGGGGTGAAGAAAAGCTGATCAACAGGCATTAAGTTTTAGGTAAGAGAAATAAATTGTGCAATAGGATGGCTGTGGATAAGAATGTACTGTACATTTTTAAAAGGATAGAAGACAAGATTTTAATTATTTTCCTTAGAAAAATGATGTTTGAGGAGATAGATATGTTTATCCTACTTTGAACATTACACAATGTAAACTTTTATCAAAACATCGCAGGAAACCTCACCCCTTATTACAGTTTTTATGTTAATCTAAACTTTAAAAAAATATGTTTGTGGTTGAAAGAATTGCTCTTTTCATGGGGCTAATGTACACAGTAGTTAAGTTCCTATCTTCCAGAACCTTATTATTATTATTATTATCATCAATTTTGTCATTATTCAATTAATTTAAGCACATTGAGAGTTTTGATTTGGTCATCCAGTTACATATCTGTGTGTTTAGTCAATATACATTTTTATTCGGCCATTCATTTTGTGGAAAATAGTGGTAATTAACAGTGGATGGTGAAATGACTGGGATTATAAGAAGTTATTGAATTAGCTGCTTATCATGATAGTTGAGAAATAGCTAATGGATAGGAAGATTGGCAGTCTGTGAGTGTGTAGGATATAGCAGAGATCTTTGTGTAGTAATTGGTATAAGCAAAATATTGAGAAATCAGAGTTGGTGAAATTTGCACCTCGCTGGCACTTTTGTGTATGTTGAAGCACCATTGCTAAACGAAAGGCAGGAGGGATGCTTCAAACTGGTGATGCTCCTGGATGCAGAAGGCAAGGCCTGTTCAAACTGTCAGACATGGGGTAAGTCCTGGGAAAATCATATGTATTTGAGTTAAATTACTTCAAAAAGGTAGGAATTTCATAATATTTAGCATTTTTCACTAAAGAGCAATACTTAGAAATATATATCTGAAGATTTTATTTACAGTGTGCTGGAAAATAAGTGAAATAGATTATTTTGGACACTTAGATTAAATATAAGAAACTTGCTGCGAGATAATGGAGACTTAGTATCTAAATGCTAGAGTTCAATTTTGCATTTAGTGAAGGAAACTGAATAATTGGAATCTTGAACAAGATAATTTAAAAAGATAAACTGTTCCAGAATTCATTAATTTAGATAAAACTATCTACTTATCAACTATTCTTTTATAATACCTTTCCCTGTTTTTATCTGTAAAACATGATTATCTCCAGTCTATTCACTTTGATATCTGTATTTGCCACTTGAGATAAAAATTTATCAATTTTTCCTCTATCCATGTGTGAATCTTGGCAAACTGATTTTGTTACCAATTTTATAATTGCTTTCACATCATTTTGAGCAGTTTTCTCATGATAAATATAAAAACCACTGGACATTATTTTTAACTTATGTGGCTATATAGTTCATGCTAAGATTTGTTTTTCTAAGAAGGACCGAAGAATTCTGAACACACAGCATCAAATGTTAATGTTGAAAATCTCTTCAGTTGTTCCATGTAGCATAGCAGAGGAATATGTCTGAAAATCTAACTAAGAAAATGACTTAATTTCTGTGGGTTTTAACTGTGTCCCATATAGGAAATTATGGCATTGTGTTTCATTTCATAGGAATGTTAATGGAACTGATTAAACGATCCTTTCTAAAACTAGAGAACATTCTGTTTTGAGCTGTTAGCACATTGTCAAGCTCGATTCCTTTCTAACCACTGGACTGATAGGCGGCTCTCACTCCACAGATGGACCCCGACATGGCTTCATGAAGTAAGCTGTTTCCTCCTCACAGTGTCCAGATTAAGTTCTTAAATTTTGCTTAAGAAAAGTACAATGGGCAGAGAGATGCCAGAGTGTACACTTTGTAACACAAGAAGTCTTTGACATTTAGACTTTACTTTCATATAAGAGGCATAGAAGCAAATGTGGGAGATGGAAATACAGGAGATTTTGTCTTTATCACAAGGTGTCAGAAGTGGATGGATATTCTTGGCAGCTACCAGCGTGAAGTCAACCTTTAAACTTAAGGGACAAATACCTCATGCCAAACTCTTTCTTCAGCCCAGTGTTTCCTTGCTGGAGCAGGCTTCATGGAGCATAAAGGAAATATTTCATATTCTAGTCTAATTAGCTAATGTGCTAAGTCTACTTCAGTGAAATTGGGACAGAATTCTGAGTAGAGAGAGCAGCATGTACAAATAGAGTCATATAAATAGCAAACTGTTCAATGTGATCTCCACTAACAAGTTTAGATTTGGCCCTCAGGTTAAATGAAAGGCCAAGAATAACACTAAACAGCTTCACAAAAGTCAGGAGTTTCATATGTGACTTTTAAACCATTGTTTCTGACTGGTTGGATGCTAGCAGCCTATGTAATAAATGAGAAGAAATGATCCCCCTAAGCAGTAATCTATATAATGGCAATGGAGTGGAGAGATGAGGAAACTTTAGAAAATACTATAGTAGTGTTGGCCATGGTATAATCCCATGTGAAACTGTTGGTCTCTTTCTCCATATTTATCTATCCTATAGTATGTGTAAAATAGAAACAACTTCAGTATCCATAAGTGTCCATTATTAGAGGAATAGTAAAGAAAATGTACATACTATAGAATACTTTTTAGCCTTTACAAAGAAGGTAATTATGACATTTTCATGGGTGAAATTGGATGAACAAGAAACCAGATACAGAACATGTACTGAATGCTCTTGCTCTCTCTTTCTTTCTTCTCTCTCTCTCTCTCACACACATAAACAAAACACATATATGGTTGAAAGAATTAAACACAGTTGAAGAGTTGAGTAGTGAGTGATTTCAGAAGCTGGAGAGTATGGAAGGAAATGAGGAGGTTATCATCAAAGGGTACAAGAATCTCTGTTAGGCAGAAAGAATGTTTTGTCTTTGAGTTATTTTGTCCAGTTGGGTAAATGTAGTTTAATAGTAGAGAATTATGCAATGAAAAATTTTTGAGACTAAACTTCAAATATTCCCACCACAAAAATTTTTGCATATTTCAGGTGATGATATGTTATCTAGTTTGAGGTAAATTCTATAAATCAATGAATACTATTAGTTTAATTTTAAAAATTTTAAAAATTTCAAAATAAATGAATCCAAAACACTTTCTATGTTAAAAATACTAAATGATTGTATTAGGGAGAATGAAGAACAAGGAAACTAGAGTAGTATGTGATGTAAATAACTTTGTATTGCTTTAAAGTGTATGTGTTATATTTAGGATTAGAATATATAATAAAATTTCAAGCATATAGTAGTACCTTCTGTAATAAATTTTATGCAAGTTATACCTAGATACAAGAGATCTTTCTCTGCTCAAATACAGAATATAGAGCATAACATTAGATCTTGACCCCATTATGACATAGTTCTACACACTGTTCATGATGAACACATTTGTAAAATAGGTATCAACAAATCATCTCCATTATTCTTTGCTGTATATTTCAAAGTCTGAGAGTGAATTTAAAAAATATCAGAAACTATTATTGATAATACAAACTATATTCTGTACAATGTGCCATTTCACATGTGACTGATGAGCAAAGTTCTCAAAGCCCTGCCATTTCTACAGAAAGGTTAGATTTCTTAACTGCATTCCTGTTAAAAATATCTATTCATATTTTCCCAGTGGTAAGCTTGTATCTAAACCAAAGCACTCTCCTTGAAGTTTTTGAGTGTTAGGACTCATGATCTAGACTTTCACATCTGCTAAAGCAACTCTTGCATAGAAAAGTGGAGTTCTTAGGAACTGCTTGAGACAAAGTCAACATGGTAATATTCAGGAGGTTATAAAAGTATGCTTAAAAGTATTTGGATTTACTTCAACTTCTTAACTACAGCTTTTCAAATAGTCCAAATAAAATTTAGAGTAAAATATTATGGCCATAATCTTTAGGGAAATCCCATCTGTGCTCTACAAACAACGTACACATACTGAGTCCTCAGTAATAGCCATGGTGGATTAACTTGTGATAAATTGCAAATATAATAAAGGAGAAGGTTCTGTACGTTGGTCATTGTGACTAATGGTGCAGTGATGACCAGAGTTCAGACAGCTCTTAAACAAACTGATTTCAAATCTCTTGGGAAAATACCCTTAAGTGAGATTGCTTCATTTTTTAGTTTTTTTTTTGAGGCACCACCATAGAGGTTTCCTTAATGGTTATGCTAATTCATATTCCCATTGCCAGCAAACTCCATTATCTCTATCATCTCATCAATATGTGTTTTCTTTTGCCTTAAAAAAAAAGTGAAAGCCATTCTAATAAGCATGAGGTAAGTTGTTATTATGGTGGTTATTTGCATTTTCTTAACGGTTACAAATGTTAAAGCAGTTTGTTCATTTTTCTGTAGGTCACTCTTATATTTTGTTTTTGTTTTTGTTTTGAAAAATGTACATTCATGACCTTTCCCAATTTTAACTGAGTTTTGTTATTATTATTTAATTGACTTCCTTGGATATTTTTGGATATGCTTACTGGATGCATGGCTTGGGGATATTTTCTCCCAATCCTTGGCTTGTCTCTACATGCTCATTCCTTTTGTTGTGCAGAAGCTTTAGTAACTTAGTATTAAAATCGATCTTATAGTCATTACGACAGGCATGAAAGAAAACTTAATGTGTTTTCGATTTCTTTTTGAAGAAGTATATTTGAGAACTGCAGTGGTTATTTGACAAGGTTACTTACATGATTTTATTATGATTTTCTAAATTGCTTACTTGTCATCAGACAAAACATTACAGCTGACTTCCTGATTTTCATTGCAGTTAGTATAATGATAATCTGCAGATATAGATTTGTATCAGTTATGAAGACTAAACTCTCCCAATGACTAATATATATATATATATATGATTTTCATATATATATATGATTTTCATATATATATATATGATTTTCAAATATATATATATATGATTTTCAAAAGACAGGCTAAATCATCAGCTAATTATTCTGGTAAATTCTCATCCTTTTAGATTGGGCACAGCTTTAGGAATATAAAGACAAAGACTCTGGAATAAAAGAAGTATACAAAAGGTCCATTTTCTTATTGTTCTGTCCCAGTGAATCCTAATTGTTGATTTGCCTGGATGAAGAGACTTTAGAGAGAATACTGGGTTAGGGGTACTATGCTCATCAGATTAATTCTCTGATGTTCATAGCGGAGTGCGCTATGAGGAAGTGGCGCCCAGGAGGAGGTGGCCCCTGGTGCCTTTGTCAAGTACACTTCTTGCTGGGACACTTGTTATGCTTCCTGCCACCATGAGGTGAGCAGCTTTGCTGTAGCACGCCTGTCCCATGATGTTCCTGTACAGCTGAAATCCTGAAAGCATGAACTAAATTAAACCTCTACTCCACTAAGTGGCAAATGCCAAGTACGTTATTTGTTGTATTGATGAAGCTGACTACTAAATGTACCATAATTCTGACCAGCTCATTTTGGCTATCAGAAGTTTGACTCTCAATATATGTTGCAAATTTACTAATGGGAATACCAGTTGTCACTTTTGCTTCAGATTTTTGATCTTTTAAGAGATCATATGCAAAACTGATTGAAAATGATTGAAATCATAGTGTAATGTGACATATGCAGGTTAATATAGGTAGTTTAAGATGTTTGTATTGCAATTAACATCATAAATTTTATTACTTTCCCAATAGGTTATTAATAAAATTCCTAATCAAATATAACTGCAGAAAGTGATCCTCTTTAGAGACTTCTCTATCCACCTATATTCATTAATTATAAAGCTAATGATTTTAATAGTTCCTGTCTTGAATTAACAAAATATGATTTCAGAAATAATTTAGTAAGTTTTCAGTTTGGTTATAGTAGTGAATCAAAAGCTAGATTGTATTGCATCTGAAGTTTATTAACCTATGGTTTCCTAACTCCCAATATTTAATTTCACTAAAACAAAATTATTTTAGACACAATATTCTAAATATGTTTGTCTTCGTAAACTGATCAAATACTATTTGTGAATTTAAAAGTCATTTTTGAAGTTTTCTTCTTCTTGTGTGTGTGTATGTGTTTGTATGTTCTTCTCTGTGAGTGTTCCTGATGATCAAACCCAGGGTCTTACATAATCTGCAGATATGCTCTACCACTGAGATATATCCCCAACAGACGAGTTGTTTCCTTTCTATCTTCTGTTTTCCTGCATATTTTTTTTACTAAACTGCTCAGATTTGCCTAAGAAACAAGGTGATCTAAAACAAAACTCTTTATGAAAGGAAAATATAAGCAATTTGATAATTTCTGAAAGTTTGGTTTTCAACATATAGAAGTGAATTAAAAATATCCAAGGATATTCTTAAGAAATCACAGTTGCTTAACACTGTGGGAGAAACCAGTATCTCAGGCTTCTAATGGTTCATGGTACCATTTTGAAAATGACCCCCCTTTCCAACCTTAAGAATTAGAAATTTCATATTACAAGTGATTCATGCAGTAAAAGAATGATTTATGAATGGCATTAATTAGGAAAATTTTCATATGTTTGTATATAACTCACCCTTTCCCTGAATATTGGCATGTCATATGTAGAAAATTCCCCAGCACATTTAATTAATACCTTAAAAACACTTTATTCTTAAAATTAATTAGTTTTCAAATTGATCATTGCAGTATTATGTAATTTGGAGGCATGGAGAAAACATTTATTTCTAGAAATAGGATTTTTTGTTTTGTTTTTGTAAAAATTTGGCAGGTTTTGTGCCTGAGAACTTCTGGAAGAAACCTTTATCTGTAAGCACTTAACTCATGTAATTTACTATTTATAATCAAATTTACATTCTTTTTGCAAAAATGCTACATGATATAGCATGAAAATTTGGTATAAGTTTGAGGAAAATAGAATAATGAATATATCAGTTTTTAAATTCAGGTGAAAGAACTTACAGTAATTAGTTAGGAGCTTACACTGTCAGACAAAAATGAAAAAATATTTCTTGGTCACCACCTTGTCAACCACAGCTGTAGTTTTTTTTTTTTTTTAATTTTTACTTTAAACACTATACCAAATGCTATTTAGTTTCTTAGAACAAGACATGACCACCTCCACAAATTATGTCAGGCTTTGAGTTGAATTAGTTTTTCATGAAGTAGAGGCTACTAGACTTCAAAAATAACCTGAGAATTTTTTTTTTGACACTGTAGTGAAATTGGTGCAGAACTTCACAGCAGGTTACTGGGATAACAGTAATAGTTACCATATTATATCTCTTTTTCTTCACAATAGTTGTTCCTTCAATCAGGTATAGCAAAATAGCAGGAAATACCGAACTTTTAAAAACAGAATATTGAATAGAGCAATACCATTAATCAGAACAGAGCAAAACAGTGATAAAAATATTTGCCTTCAAAGAGATGGCAGAAGGAAATCCCCCTTATTTGCTATATTGCATATAGTCAAACTCTCAAGAGATGCTCAGATCTCTGGCTCTCACTTGCTCATGGGGGGAGGGGGAGGGCTGGGATAGGATAGATGTTTGATTCTTAGCCTGCACACAGGTAAGCTCACAGGTGCTTACCAGAGTGGCGAGCTGTCTACTTGTTTACCCAGTGTCCCAAGTTCCAACATGTCATGGATCTCAGGAAATGCTGATGGTTCTCGCCCTGGGGTGGCCATGGCTTGCAAGGCCACAGCAACTTACCAGACATCAAGCTGGCTGCTTGTTTTCCCAGCGCCCCAAGTTCCAACACGGTGCGGATCTCAGGAAATGCTGATGGTTCTCATCTTGGAGTGGCTGCGGCTTGCCAGGCCACAGCCACTTACTAGCATGGCAAGCTGACTCAACCTGAGAATTTTCTAAAATTAAGATTTGAAAAAATAATTTTTATATTCACTCCACCTATATAACTTTATATGTTTAAAACAAATGGCAGATGGTGTGTGGGGAGGGTAGGAATTAGAATGTATCTCAAATGAAAATTCATGCAGTTTCTTTGACTTAATCAGTTTTTCCTCACATTAAATTATTTACACTATGAACACATTACTTCTATTTAAAATTGATAATTACATTTTTAAAATTTTAAAATTTTATTTATTTATTTTGGTACCAAGGATTGAACTCATGGCCTTGCCTTTGCCAGGCAGGTGCTTATGCCACTGAGCTAAATCCCCAACCCCTATTAAAAGTTGTTTTTGTATTTTGTTTATCAATTTATTTTGGTACAGAAAAGTGCTTAAAATATTCTCAGGTCTCTTAGATGTCTGACTCTGGATTTTCTATTTTTTTCATTTGTTTTGATCCCATTTTACCATTTTCTTAACTAGCATATTCAGGGATATCATATAAAATACAGAAGAGCTGAGTCCTTTGCTTGCTGACTAAACATCAGTATTTAATTTGTTTAGGATGAGTTTAAGTAAAGATAAACTTGTGTCCCTAACAAAACCAAACTAGTGGTACTGCAAAACATACATTTTCAGAAGAACTGTCTGTGATTGATTGTAATGAACAGTATCCAAAGCTTTACTTTGAAGTGCAGTGTACTAGAGGTGTATAATAGTCAGCTTTCTCATTGCTGGGAAAAATACCCAACAGTCACATTTTAAAGGAGGAAAAGGTTTATTTGGCTCACTATTTCAGTCATATGCTGTGGCTTCAAGGCAGAAGCATCATGGTAGAAGGATGTGTTAAGGCAAAATTGCTCAGTTGATGACCATCTGAAAGCAGATCAGGGGAACAATGCCAGAGGGACGTGACCAGCCACCATATCCAGTATCCAGTGTCACCCATCCAGACTCACCAAGGCACAGCCAGTAGTATGCTTTACCCCTCCCTTAGCTTCCGAGCCAATCATGTTGACATGATTAAGTGTAGCCACCAAAAGGTATTTTAAGGATTTTAGTGAACATATCCTTAAATAGCTTCCAAATGTTATTTTAATTGTGGGTACCCAAACTCTGTTATTAATAACACTGGTCATAAATCCTTTAGAAATAGAAGGATGGAAAAGGTGTGGTGGCATAACTGTATGTTACTGGCTACATGGAAAGCTGGGGCAAGAAGGACACAAATTCTAGACTATCTTGGACAACCTCAGAGCCTGTCTCAAAATAATAGATAAAAAAGGGTTGGGATATAGCTGGGTGTGAAGGACCTAGGTTCAAGCCCTGTTTTCTTCCCAACCTGATGATATCAGAGCCTTTTAATTAAAGGACTTCATTTAAACAGGAGTAGAAATACTAAATTGCTCTTCCATCAGCTCTTTTTCATGGGTCAACATCATTAGATGAGATATCTGAGCTTTTATTAAAATTGGCTTTAAACTTTGACTAACATGTAAATTAAAATGTCTTGCATTATGTATTTCTTTTTGACTTCTTAAACACATTCGAGAACTATAAATAAACACATATTACTTTCTAAGAAGTTTTTAAAATAAAATGAAAATTCATTATTAAAATAATTGGTATAGTGGCTGAGCTATGAGTAGAGCATATTATTCCCCTTAGAGAAAATATTCTGCTATCAGTTTGTGACAGTCGTTATTAGGAAGTATAGAAAAAAATGATTATTCAGTAGAATTATTTCAATCTTAGATCCTAAAGATGAACTTACTTTATGTTTTCTGAGGCTTCTTTTTACTCCAAATGTCCCCTTCAAAAAATTGAGGCAGCATTTGTCTTTACTTATTTCCTAAATAATGTCATATCCAGAATTTAGATTGAGTGCTCACCTTTCCATAGATAAATTCTATTTGTTTACATATATTTCATGCACATAATTGTTTAATAAAAGAATAATTTTTGTCATTATTCTAATTGTGGATTATCACAATTTTGTTAACTTGCCTTTTAAAATTATTTATTTATTTACTGAGACTGTGTGGTTCTATGTGTAGTTCAGGATAGTCTTGAATTATCTCAGTAGCCAAGAATGGCCTCCAACTCATGATGATCCTTCTACTTTAGCTTCCAGAGTGTAACACCACACCCAGCTGTTAATTTGTTTTAAAATATCAACACTTCAGTTTTCAAAAGGGAGTAGATAATCCTGATTTATTTTTAAATAAAATATTTGGAATTGACCTTAACTTTGAGAATTTCCTCAGATTAATTTTTCATTCATTTTCACTCAACACTTGATAAAATTTATAATAGTATTTATATTACAAAAACATCTGATGTTTTTGAGTATTTAAGAAGCAATCGTGTTTGCCTTCAAGGAGTTCTGGGCTCTATGAATTTGGACTGGCATAGCGCTACACTGGTGATGACTACACTGTGGTTAGTGGCATGGTAAGAATATGAACAGTGCTAGAATAAGCCAGACTCAAGTTTCTGCGAGAAGTAGTGCCTCAACTGAGTCCTGGAGGGGTGGATTTCAGTTATCAAAGCAGGCCAGCTGACTAAGGTGGCAAGGGTAGATGGTGGTGGAATTAGCAGCAAAAGGGAGTTTTCTTATATCTTTTCAGGGAAAATATAGAACGGTGATTAAAAGGAAAGATTCTAAGACTAAACTGATATACTCTGTTTTGTCCCTTTGTGACACCAAAACTTTGAACAACTTACTTAACTTTATTGTGCGGGGAATTTTTTAAAATTTGTACTTCTAAAAACGAAGGTAATGAATGTGAAATACAAATTGAACTTTATAATTGTACCAGTTTTACACCTATCATTTAATGTTCACATTTCATAATCACTCAGTGTGGTGAGTACTCCCACTTTTGGATCAAGTAATGGTTTGTGTGTACAGTGGCATGTCTGTGTGACTCTGGGTTCAAGCACATGCGCTAACTCAGTTATTTAGTAGCTGTTAGGAGCCATAAATGGATGACTTTGAAGAAAGAGTTGAAAAATTGGGGTTGGTGTGATTTTCATGGAACAGTTGTTTCATCTTGTTCTTGGATCCAAATATTTGTCCTGAGCAGCCTTTGAAGGTTTTGAGGGAATGTATAACTAGAATAATAACTATTTCCTGTTTGCATTTGATATTTCACACATTTCAGGGCAAATATGCTAATAATATAGATATGTACTGTAAAAATGAAAAAGTCAAAAGAGAAAGAATTATATGTTGTCTCTTGGGATTCTTTCTAGTGCTCTATCTTGTGAGATATTGGCTTCTTGTAAGTTATAGTCTTTCATTTTACCTGGTTTTTTTGTTATTAAGAAGGTAAATGGTAAAATAATAAACTAGATGAAAGTAGCTCTATTGCAAAGGAAGAATTTATAGCCTATATTAAAATATAGCTATGTTGGTAGATATAAAACAACACTAAGTTATTTCATTGTAGTATAATTTACAACATGATCAAAGAACTGTAGGAATTAGAGGTAATTACTTTGCAGTAGAGAAAAAATAATTTAATGATAGTTTAAATTATAAAGGAATTATGAACAGATCAGTCCACTGTTGATGTGTAGCTTTATTTATGGGTTCTCTGTAATGCTGTCTTGCCTATGTGTCTGTTTTCATGGCAGTACCATGTTGTCAGGGGTACTGTAGCTTTGTAGTATATGTTGAAGTCAGTTACTGTGATATTTCCAATTTTGTTCTTTTTCTTCAAGATTACTTTGGCTATTCAGTATCTACTTCATATGAATTTTAGAAAAAATTTTTATAATCAGTATCATTAGTATCTTGATAAGAGAAAAGCAGTGTAGGAATTACTTTTTTAAAAAACCTAAAAATACAATTGCCATGGTTGAACTATATTACTAAATTTATATCCAAGGGAAATGGAATTTTATGTCCAGGAGATATGTGCTTCCGTGTTTATTGCACCACTGTTGAGAACAATGGAAACATGGAATGAACTGTTGTATCCATTTGTGCATGAGTGGATAAATAAAATGTAGTATGTTTGTATGTATTATAAATGTTATTGAGTCATAAAAATAAAATCTTGTCAATTGTATCAAAGTGGTGGGTAGAAATGGAGAACATGTAAAGTGAAATCAGCCAGTCACAGAAAAAGGAAAATATCACACATTCTCACTCATATGTAAACTCAGAAAAAAAGTGGATAGAGGGGCGAGTAATCATCACTAGTGACTAGAAAGGGGAGTGGGGAGTAGGAGAAGGGACGCTAGGAAATAGGAATTAGGAGGAACAATTTCTATGGCACAGAAACGTGAGTATAGATTACATTAATTTATGCAAGGATGTAAGAGCCTTTGAGATGGATCTCTGTGTTAATCACTGATGTATTCCAAGTGAGCAGAACAACTTGATAAATATATATTTCAAAGTTATTAGAACATTCTCTTAAAAACCATAATTTTTCTCATCTTGTTTACTAATTTAAATCAATCTGGTTTCTTTCCTCTTTCCTTTTCTTTTCCTCTCTCTCTCTCTCTCTCTTTTTCTTTTTTTTTCTTTTTCTTTCAGTGCTTGGACTCAAACCCAGACCTTGTTCAAATCAGGAAGGGCTGTTTTCCTGAGCTCTCCCCTGACCCTTTTATAGCATTTTTTTAAAACTATAAGATTTGTGGTATCAGATTTTTATAGCAAAAATGAAGCACAATTTTTTAAATGATACCATGTACTGTACATTTATCTTCCAGGTTCATTTGTGCTCTAGGGCATATAAATAGTCTTGATGATTATTTGTAATGGAAGCTTATAATTTATATTCTACTTTTTATTTATTTTTTTATTTATGAAAAGTTTAAAATGATTTCATCAAAGCAGTCACATTATAGCTTGATTCAAGTACTTTTCCTTCTTAGAGACTAAGAACAGACTACTTAATAAAAACAATTATTAGTAAATCCACCTCTAAATTTGCTTTCTGAATCCTTTCCACCTATGTCGAAAAAAATTAGCTCATGTATCATTTATTTGCTTGATGATGGCAGCTCTGTTTTCTTCATCAGAACTGTTGCTAAGTAATTCTCAGTAGAAATTGCTTGTTTTCATTAATGGAAAATAACCATGGTTTATATACCAAAAGTTTTCTCCAGAAACTGATGACTTTTTCTGTTCAGCTACAGTGTAAATAAACTTGCTGCTGCATTTTAAAAAAATAACACCTTGTTTCCCAGATTACACAAAATGTAGGACCAGATCTCAATATAACTGAAGTCAGATTTCTCTATGACCACTAAGATATTAAGCTCCTCAATAATCTATGCCTATTTATTAATAGATTTTTGTAGTTAGCTCAACACTCCCTCCTCACTCTGTTAGAGCATAGAAAATATTTTTTGTCCAGAAAAAGGGCAGTTCTAGATTTTAGAAATCCAAAATAGACTGAAGCAATGGAAAATTCTAGAAGGATGTATCTTGAAAACGATGTTATGAGTTGTGTTGATGATACTTATAAAATAGGAAGCAATGTTATAAACAAGGATAAATGTTGTTGACATTTAAATAACAGGCATTCAGTAACTGTTTCTTTGGTGATTGGATTGTCTAAGTAGTATAAATAGTTCTTATAAATTAGTTATAATCCAAGATGGTTTAACAAAGAAATACATTGACTGCCAAATTTGGAATGCCAAATATGAAAACAAAACAAGGAATAGTTTTACTAAATTAAATATTATGACTTTCATAAAGTAAAGTATTGACTACATTTCAAATAATTTAATATAAATTGATAAACCTTGAAAATTAGCACAAATAATAATAATAATAATAATAAACCACTGCATATTTGTATATAAGGAGCAATCAATTGGAAGTCATGAAGTATGTTAATTGAGAACTACTTGGGTGTGAATTAGAACAGCTAGAGGCAAGAAACTAGGATATGATTCTGAGCCATAAACTCAAGTGTAAATTGAAGAGTTGAAAATTAGAGTAGCAGCTATGCCATGGGCAAGGAAATGTTGAATTAGGAGGAAAAAGATTTGGAAGAAATTAACAAAATAATATGACTTCATATTGAATATAGATAGTATGAAAAACAACACATTTTAATTTTTCTAGTTTGTGATAATGAAAGTCAGTTAGAAGAGCATGATGGACAGGTAAATTCTGGAACCTCTGAAGTTAATTAACACTAACTTAAGTGTGCTTTGTTGGAATTTAGATCTTTGGTATGGAAATTTAAATTAAAATGCCATAAGTATTATAATTATTTGTGCCAGCATTTTAATCTTCTAAAATAAACCAATTCTTAAATATTCATAAAATATCATTTGAGACATCAGTTTAAATTTTAAGCAAAATTTAATGCCCCAGGTATGTTCTCTGCAATTCTTAGACATGATCAAGACAGAAAACCATACAGATAAATGACTAAGTCTTTAAACTAGGTCTTTATATTTTATCATTTTATACTCTGTCACAGGAAGAATAAGTTCATTAGGTTGAGTAAAGTAAATAGCACAAGCTTACTTGCAAGAAACATTTATTTCGTGAAAGAAAATGTTTTACATGAGAATAGCCAAGTCTCTCCACTAAGTAGATATTTTCTCTATAGGTGAAACACTGGCAACCCCGGGGGTAACTGAGTTTATTTTTCAAAACTTTAAGCTGTTCAAGCAACTTGATTTCTTGTTTGTTTACTTTGCAGATTTCACAAGCAATTTTTTCTCATAAAGTAAGAGTGTTGTACAGTAAAGAAATCCATTTCACCATGGACTCTAAAGTTCATGCAAGATGTCACATTTCAATTCCATTCATCATTTTATTGCCAGTCTCAGAGGGCTTCTGATACTTAATGGATGTGGTTTAAGCTCAGCTTTAGTACTGTAACATGTGGCCTTAGGCAAAGCAATTTATGTTTCTATGGCTCAATTTCCTTAGGTTAGAAAATACAAATATTAGCACCAAAATTGATTTAATAAATGTGGAATCTCCTCAAATGTCTATATAAATATAAATCTATCATAGTATTATTGGAGGCATATGACATGTTGAAAATAACATTCAGTTCTATAAAAGAGTATTATCTACAGGCTAAAATGAACTTTTCTGGTATTTATTATCGCTAAGTAATATTAAATTGCAGTATCAAATATTTGCATTAGTTACATAAAGATGATATTTTCATATCAAAGAATTATCTTTATGTGTATATTGTTAAAGATAGAAAATGGGATGGAATGTTTTCTTATCCACATTACTGTATTTGTTTTATTTGTAGAAATTGATATCAATTTTCTAAAATATCTTGCCTTTTGATATTATATAAATTGTTTATTTAAATGTATATATTTATATACATACATGTACACAGGCACATATACATACTTTTAAAACAATCTATTATCTTTTAAGGGCATGGGAATTGTAAAATTTGAAACTTTAATAACTCAAAATCACATAATGATTAAATAATTTGAATCTTTTGGTGTGTGTGTTTTAAGACAGGGTCCCACTGTGTAGCTCAGGCTGGCTTCAAACTTATTGATGTTGCCTCAGCCTCCCAAGGGCTGGCACTGTAGACTTGTGCCACCATGCCTGGCCCTGAAGTCTTTTTAAATAAATATTTGTTGAATATATGATTGATGCAGTATTTCTTCAAATGCATAACCACCTTTAATTGGTATGGCCATAAGTCCTGGTTTCTTGGGACAGTACCAGAACAATTCTAACAGTTGTTTCCTTAGCTTAATTATTTGTAGCATTCTCTTTTAATCTCAAAAGTGAGAAACAAAGATAAATTTTATTGTCACCATTTTATACTTATAAAACCTCAGGTGAAAGTTTTATATAACAAAAGAAAATTGAGTTCTAGAAAAGGTAAACAGATAGTTTAGAGTCACACACCTAATAAGTGACTGAACCTCTAAACTAAAGTGTATCTCTTTCTGCTCTCATTTTGCTTTCATTTTTCTCTACTTAGTCCTTTCCCATTCAGTGTTCATATTTCACTATTATATGTAAAGGAATAGTTCACTATTATATGTAAAGGAAGGCTGAGGCAATTTGAGGTGTCATCTCTATGATCAACAAACAGTCTGGAAGAGTACCCAAGTTAATTATCAAAGTTTAGCTTTAAATGCCCTCAATGTGAGCATTCTAGTCTAGTTCTCTAGGTATTTTCATTGTCCAGCGTAGGTATCTGCAGATTCTCACGTCTGTGTTTTCTTATGTTTATATACACTTCTGCTCCATGTCTCACTAGGGTCTCAGTTCCTTTTTATTCTGTGTTCTTATTTGTATTTTTCACTGTTGTGAAGGGCAAATAGACATTTTATTTTCTTAACTATATTATGACAGTGTTATAAAGACAAACAAAAACATAGTGATATATTAGTAGTCAAGAAAGGAAGAGATGATAGTGATTTTTATTGGATCCACATGGTTATATTAAGTATATACAGCATGATAGGTATTGTTCTAATGCTGCAGATACAGCAGTATACTAAGCAAGCAAGAAACACTTCTGTATCTGAAGCACAAACATATGGAATTTAAATAGTATATTAACAATCAATGATTATTATGGAAATAAAGTAACTCAGAAATACCAGAGTTTGAAATAAGGCCAGAGATTGAGGTAAGGCCTCAATAGTGGGCATTAGTGTCAAACTAACATCCAAGAAAAGTGTTGAGGAGGTAAAGAAAGAAGTCCTGTAAAATCTGAGCAAAGTAGTATAGGAAGAAAGAAAAACTAGTGCAGACTTCTCTAAACAGAAACATGCCTGTCATGTTCGAGGAGCATCTACGCCAGTGCATTGGAGCTGAGTGTGAACTTATCTCCAGTGCCAACTGTGGTTAGAGAGTTGGGGAATGAGAGCTTGAGTTTGCTAGGCAGTGGGCTGGAACTGTGAGTAAGTATATTGAGTGGTAATGGGGGGATTTATGAAGAGGGATAGTGTGATAAAACCTTTAGGATGAAACATTCAGAGTACTCCTTTGAGAACAGAAATAAGTGGTAGTAACTAAAATTATGTTTGAAATGACTTTCAGACTCCAACTCTTCATGTGACAAATACTTGTTGAGCAGCTGGCCTATGCCAGATCTTGTGTTGGAGGCTACAGTACATGATATTGAATAACCAGCTGCTGTTCTTATGGAGAGCAGCTTTCTTAAAGAATGAAATGTACTTGACATAATCTTCTAGAATGAAAAGACCTCTTCAAAACGATAAAGTTGAAAAGTGATGAGAAGTGTAGAAGGAGGTGAAAATGAAAATGTTGTGTGTGTGTGAGAGACAGAGAGAGAGAGACAGAGACAGAGACAGAGAGAATCTGACACTGCGGTAAATGAGGTAAAACTGTGTATGAACAAGGTCTGTGTCCAGGAGAAATTCAAAGAAGTTCAATTTAAAGGCTGCTGCAGTGATCCTTAGTTCAGTAGTTGGCTGTGAATGAGTTCAGAGTTTCAAAAGCCAGACCAGAGTTCATATTTATTCTGCCATCAAGATATTCTAAATGCTTCTAAGATATGTCAATGAGGTACTGTAAGTCATGAAATGACATTTTTATTAAACAAAGTATATGACCAAGATGGGCCCATGGAGATGCAGTTGGACCCATAAAATTCTCTTTTAGCAAATATAAAAGAAAGCATGACAGGACAGAGTGATAGAACCACAGTAGGAGACAGTACACAGAGTTATATCATAGAGCAGGAAAAAAACCAAGGAACTGGTCAGCCAGCGTATTTTCAGACAAATATAAGCAGGACCAACGTGCACTAACACACAACGTGCAGGATACACTTTAGAAGCTAAGAGGCTATGTGGCAATAAGGAGAGGTTTTTAAATATTTTTAAATGAAAAAATTAAGAATAACTGAAATCCAGTGGAAATATTCATTGAGAAAATAAATCTATATGGAAGATAGGATGATTAACTACAGAAGTCAGAAACCAGGCATAGAAGAATTGATTTGAAATAGGCAGGGAGAGCTTTGCACTTGTCAATAGAGAAGGGATTTCCACTTCTGAAATAAAAGACTTAGAACAGATCAAAAATGCAGCCATTGACAGGACTTCATTCCTGTTACCAGAAAGAAGACACATTCTAATCTCATAGTTTTCGTATTTTCTAGGACATTGCCATATAATTTGTCATTCAAATTGAAACACTTTGAGGAATGAAAATGGGTATCTTGACAGTTAAACTGGCAGTGTTTTAGCAAACTAAAATGTATGGCCACTTTTGAGTTTCCTAAAAACTGACGCTGGTACAGAGATCTGAAATTTTGATATTACTGTGTGTCTGA
This sequence comes from Hydrochoerus hydrochaeris, assembly GCA_004027455.1. Classification (NCBI taxonomy): domain Eukaryota; kingdom Metazoa; phylum Chordata; class Mammalia; order Rodentia; family Hydrochaeridae; genus Hydrochoerus; species Hydrochoerus hydrochaeris. The sequence continues at coordinate 51,232 of PVLA01005792.1, read as the reverse complement.
TAGGTGAGGTGTCAGTAGGGGAGGAGGAAATAAACACATGTGAAAATAGTGAGCAAGATGATGAATCACATATTATCAAGCTAGGTAATATCTGAGAATCTCATTCAACTAAAGAAACATTCAGAGTCAATGTAAATCATGCCTCAACATTTACCTAAAAAAGAAGGTTGGGCTACTTACGTTCTATTTTTGTCAATCATTAGGTGAACCTAATGATTGACAAAAATAGAACGTGAGCACCAGTTACTTTGCATGTGCCTAATGGCAGACAATGGATTTGTGCTACCGACATCATTTTCAGACAGATAATTGCAAAAGTCGCAGGCCTCATGCAGCACAGTGATTAAGCAGGGGAAGTATAATGTGGATAGGGCACCAGCAGTTTTCTGCCTTAGTTTTTGTACGAATTGCATTGCTAGTCAAGGAAATTTTCTGAGAGTTAGGACACACACAGGCAGCTGAAAGGAATGAGCATATGGAGGAACTACGGATAGTGCTGTGAAGAAAGAGAATTACTTAGGAGTACTCAGGCCCCTCTGCAGCTACTAGAAAACTTAGCAATGGCTGGGATGGTTGTAGTTCGGGTCTTTATATATGTTTGACAGAAGACGAATTGCTGTCATGGTAACTATGTAATATATAATCAAATATAATTCACAAAAGGCAGGAAAACATTCGTGTATTCTGAGTTCACTTGCTGTATTCTCTTATCAAAATGGTACCTACGAAAAGAGCTCTTCCACTCTTCAATGGAAGTTTTTAAGACTTTCCGTTTTCAGAATTTTGCTTATATTGTTAGTGATGGATCATTTTAAATTTGTTTTTAAGGGGAAGGACTTCATCATTTTTCTTAGATTATCACTGGAAATTTTTTTTTTTTTTTTGGTACCGTGGATCGAACTCACCACCTAGTGCTTGCCAGGCAGGCACTTAATCTCACTGGAAATTGATTGCAACCCATTTACATTTGTTTATATTTTTATTTGTAAATTAGCAAATGAATTTCTTTATACCTGCCCATAATTTAATATTATAATTTTATTTTGATTAGTAATAATAAATAAGTCAAATGAGTGTATAGTTGCTTTATTATTATCCAAAATATTTATGATATGAGGTGATCTGAAATTATTTTAGATATTTCCTAATATCTTTTATAGTTGTATGACGTTAATAAAATTAGTGAATTGGTAACATGGAGACAATATATAACTGGGTAATGGATTTTCTAATCAATTAACTATTAGCCACAAATTCATCATGACAAGGGTATATTGGTTAAGCATTTCCCCTATGGATTATTCAATAATGTAGTAAGTGAGCTATTTAATTAAAAAATTAGAACTTGTTCTACTTTTTAACTCTATCACAAATTTGTAACTCTAAGAATATTGAACAAAAACTGATAAGACAAATTTGTTTTTCTATTTTCATAATGACTTGGAAGTTTCTATCTACTATAATTAATAATGGAGCTGAATTTACATTTAAATAATGACAATTAAAAATAGCACTTTCTTTTTCTATTGATTCAAGATCTCAGACTATCCTGTATAACTAAACAGCACAGATGTATAGATTTTTTTTTTCACATAATGCCCACTGATACTGTTTTTTGTTTTTGAAGTATGAACTGTATAAGTTTGAATAAAAGTCAATGATGGGAACAAAAATATACTAATGTAACATTTTTTGTAGGTAATAAAAATAAGCAAAACAGGAACAACTAAAAGACTTGCAGTAGTGTTTTCAGACTAATAATAAAAGCATATTTGCTAAGCTCTTCTTATATGTTATATCCTTTCAAAATACTAAACATATTTCTCATCTCTAGTAGCTACATTACAAAGAAAAAAAGAAAAAAAATTCCTCCTTCAAAACATACCTTTTAAAATACAGTCAAGGGAATTGCAAAATGATACTGAATGTTTAGGCAGATTATATACTTTATTCATAAATTTCTATATTTCATTCTACTACAAATTTAAATGACTCAATTATATGTCACGGAAGTATTTTGTCAATAAAACATACCAGGAAGTATATGGCAAGCAGAAGTCAAATTGTAAATGTCAACTTAATTACTTTTTACATATTCCTTTCCCCTAACACCTTTATATTGTTTAAAAGATTTCATGAATCAGAACCCCTTGGAGTAGTGTCCCAGGTGACCTAACTCCTGGCTAGTGCTGTGGGCAGAGCAACAGGGCGGAAGCCTGCGCAGACCAAGGAGTGCAAGCCACAGACAACAGGCGAGTGCTGGCCTAGCAAAATGCTTTTATAAGTATGATTTCTGAGATTCATTGATTAAAATATGTATTGTAGCCAAATTTCCCTAGAAATAACCTCTCTTGTCTGTCCTTTAGCACAAGTACTTCTGACTAGCCAAGTACTTATCACATAGGATGTTTCGATTAGAGTCCATATAATACTAAGAAAAAAAGGAAGAAAATTCTGACGACATTTTCTTTTATTGTTATTAATCTAAGCTGAAACCTAAGTGTAGAGCTCATGTTCCTAGTTCTCAAATGGTCATGGTCACATATACCTTCTGGATTTTCCTCATTCTGTTCTAGTGGTAAAACTCTTTACTTATAGCCTCTTAAATAAAGAAAATCAATATAAGACATACAGAACATCTTTGTGTAACTAAACAGCAGCAAGGATAGATTTCATGTATAATTTCATTATTACAGTGAACTATTAGAACTATAACCTTCTGCTTTCAGGACATTATCTACAATAAGATTTTTAAAAATACAGTTGTTTTAATGGTAGAAAAAATGGCTACATATTGCATATTGTACATTTTTTTGTAAACTGTTATCTGTAATGCAGTTGAGAATAAATTTATCAAACCACTGGATACATCTTTTCATGTAATTAAATTGTCTTTTTCTCTGCATATTTTCTTTCATTTCCAGAATCACTATTTAGAAGAACATTGCCAGATGTGTTGGATAAAAATAATTATTTCAGTTACGTGAATGTCTAAGTTTGATCATATATGCTTGTTGACACCATAGTATGCCGATAGTTTTTCATTAAAAAACAAAACAATATCTGCCATGTTTGAATTCCAAGTAATGTTATTCATGTAGCAAACAGTCTTCTTAAGAATGACTTTCATAGGGTTTTCCAAAATTTTTGAGAAAAGCGTGCAAATGGGTTTGTTTATTACCTTTACAACAGCTGTTAAGGTAATAAAACCAGTCTCACTTCTTAAAACCTACCAACACTGTTTTTAAATTAGATTTTGCTTTTTTAACAAAGTAGGAAAAAAAGCAAGTGCTAGAAAAGTTTGAGTAACTTAAGTTATTAAAAAAAGCAGAATTACAACACACTTCTGCTAATACTTCCTTCAAGGTTCTTTCAACACACTTGAAGAGTAAAAGGACATGGCCAAATGCAGAAGTCACTTTCTATACATTGTAAAATACATACTTAAGATTTCCTCAGACGAAGCTCTTTCTTTTCATTTTATTGCTGCGATTCCATTATTTTTTTTCCAATATAATTTGATTTGACAACAAGCTGAAGATGAAAGATAGGCATTTTGGTGGGTGAAGTTGATTTATTATTGCTGTATGTAATATAATCAAAGCAACAGCAACAAGAAAAAATAAAATACAAAATAACCTTAGCCTTTGGATTATTTAGGATTTTCTGTGTTTGTGAGCCAAACTCCATGTAAAATGCTGTCTATATAAATATGTGCAAAACAGTATTGTCATGCAAGGACTGACCAGCAGTCACATGGAAAACACAATGCAGAAGAGTTGTATCCAAGTTCAGAGATGTATTAGAGATCTATTTTTTAAAAAAATATTTTTGCTTTTGCACGTATTCCATGGGCATTCTTCTAACAGTTTGTAGCAATTCTTATTTCTACTTCACAACCACCAGAGGTGACTGACAAAAACTCAAAATGAGCTTTGTGTGTATTCATGAAATTCTGGGATTAGTAACTTGAAATAAAAAGATTTATGTGAAGTGCAGGTTTTCATACATAGGCTACGCTCCCTTAAGGGTATGCCCTGTGGTGAGCAGAATATGAAAACAGTCTAAAGGCGTACACTGCTGTAACATTTTCATAGGCTGCTTTGTAGTCCTCATCCTTCTTGAAACCTTTATTTTTCAACCCCTCTCTATCTAAAGGTCATACGGGATGTGGTGAAATGAAACAAAGGACATCAAGCATTCAAGATATGGAATAAATTAGTTGAGGGTGAAAATTGCTCTAATAAAAAACTGCATCTGTATCTTACAATTATGGTACTCATTCAGATGGTAATAAAAGCAACCAAATGACAGTCTTATGCTTGGCTCAAATAAAATAAACATTTCCTCCACAACATTTGAAAGATAATGTGTTAGGAACTTGAAATAATTTCCCTGGCCTTTTAGGAAAAGAGCTCATGACAACAGCTCTGCTAATGAGAAAGAGAGGTCAGAGGTGGTGGGGAGAAAGACAGAGAAGAAAACATTATTCCATTGATTTCAAAATGCAGTTTAGTGTCTCTGAGGCCAAAGAAAAGAGGATTTGTAGCAGTGATGTTTCTGCTTTGAAATACTGTCGTTTTGCTCCCTGTTTGTAAGAGTTTATTAGATAATCCGGACACAGCAGCACTTCAGAGCTGTGGAAAAGAACTTTCCTTTGAACAAACAGTGATAATTTTTTCTATTGCTAACAAGCTAATAGTTACAGATCCATTTTGAATGTTGTGCGAATGTTTAGCATCATGAGATTATCAGGAGATAATTTTTATTTATATATTTTGAAATAATGTCTCAGAATAAGAAATATTACAAAATATGTCTTTAAGTTATGCCTTATGCTGTTTTGATATGTTGTGATAACAATGAAACAGAAATTATTAACCATGTACTTTTTGAAAAGAATGATCTTTAAATTTTGGAATTAATGTAAATTAAAAAGGCCAGATTTCAATAAAAACCTATCATTATGTATAAGTAAAGATTATATGTGCAATTATCATAGTAAATTTTTATGAATTAAAGAAATAAACTTTCTATAAGTATTTCATGCCATATTTTTAAGGAAAATTTGAACTTTTTGTTTCTAATTTTTTCACAACTGTAATTCATAAGTTATCTTAGATTGTAAATTTATGTTTTTATTTTTAAGAATGTCCTCAAGTTCTTCAATAATATGTTAAATATGCTCCAATTCAAATAAAATGACTTGTATTGGATAATGGAATAACCTATGATCTTCTCTTTACCTTTTATCTTTGGTCCTTTAAACTTCTGTTGTTCATACATTTGGAGATTTTTTTTTTCTCTGTGTGTGTTTTGTGTGTGCATGTGTGTGTTTGTGTCATATAATTTAAAAATGACCTATATACTTTTTAAATTTGTCTGCAGGCGGGACATAGAGGGAAGATTTGAAGGTACTGATCTCTTTTAAATATGTCCTAGTTGTTTGCTGAAACAAATTTTCCAATTACCATAATAATTGAGCAACAACTAGTGTCAAAACTCTTCTGGGAATTGAACTAAAAAATTTTTACCTCAAGGTGTTGACAAATCAATAAACAAAGCGACAAGCTGGTAATAATATATTGGAAGGTAGTGAGTATAATGAAGTAAAAGAAAGCCATCCTTGGAGTGCTCAATTTTATTTAAACTGGATAAGCTTTTGGCAGTTTAAAGATGGCTGGAAATTCGACCATTCCTCCCATCCACAATTGGAGAAAACTTCTTCAAGACTTCCACCCCCAAATCTGGATTGCCTACATCTATTTTGACAATACAGTGGGACAGAATTATCCTCTTCTAGTGGCAGCTTTTTCTTTCTCTGTCTTGGAGCTCCTGCTTCATTGGAATCCATCCATTTGTAACTCACCACACCAAAAGAGTGCTCAAAGTAGCCACTTGGAAAGGCCATGTGAAGTGAAATATTACTACAAAGTCCTCAGATTTTCTGGATGTACTAGCTGAGGCTTCACAAGTACAATAAAAATACTGTCTTGAACCCTAATATGGAGCCTTCAGAGGCCTGCAGGCCATTTACTCTCTGGCTGTAGTTACATGAGTGGCACCAGGAGGAAACTGTCCATTTGGGTTCAGTAAACTTAAGAATATGTGAGCAGTTACACCAAATTATTGTTAAGGTAATATACAAATAGTACGTTCATTGTAGGAGAATAGCAGTTTCTACTGGGTCTCTGGATACCATCTGAACAAGCAAGGAGTGGGCCACCAAAGGCTTGCAGGTGTTAGGAGTTTAGATCAATTACGGGGCTCTGTGTTCTTTCCTTCCAAGTATTATTTCTAAATATCAGAAACATGTCTCCACCTGATTTTTCCCTCACCCCAGGGGCTTATCACTGTCAGAAGAGTATGGTTCTAATCTTTACTGAAGCAATTAACTTCTCTGCCTTAGGGAAACAGTTTTAATTAATCAAAGCATTCTTGTTCAGCCATGTTGACCAGTACAGACTGTTCTATAATTAGTGTTATAATTTTGAAAAAAAAATGTGTAGCATAAATATTAGTAAAAACTTTTATAATAAAAATATTTTAAGACATCATTTCTGAAAAGTTCACAATGAACAAGCTTTTACACACTTTTAAGTACGAGTGTCAATAATTGCTGGAGAAATTGTGTAGCTCAGAGGGAACTCCTGAGGTCACACCTGTCAATGTGGTGAGTCTTGGCACTGTTCTTGACACTGAGAAATGTTCAGAAAATCTCTGGGTATCATTAGTTATAAATTGCATATTGCACTTAATAACACATTCAAATTTCTTAGAATAATGCCTTTTTAATCCTTGTATTATACATGTACCCTAGTTTATAAATTAATTTTAAAGTAACTCAGGATTTTAATATAATTTTGCACAACATGGTATGATTTCCATATGCTGCTACATCTGCTCTTCAGAATCAAATGAAACACTTGATCAAAACAGGGCTTTCGAGAGGGGATCCTAGGCTTTCTATTTTTGACACAATTCCTAGTGATTTTGATATGTAGCCATGAACATTAGGAGGGTTTTAAAATGCCTCCCATCACTGCAGATCTTTCTTCTTTTCAAAGATATATGTCTTAAAATTAGAAACTGATTTTTTAAGCTCAATATTTTCACAATGACTAAAGTGTTTAAGATAAAAAACCTGTCATTTGAGTTAGTTTTCTTGGTAATGCCACATCATACTGCATTATTCCAGTGTTTGCCTTGATACTGTACTTAGTGTAGGCCAGGAAATAGTTAAAGGAATTTGTTACTGGGCATAGGAATCCTAGCTTCAGGGAGTCTCAGTGAATGAGGTCTGCCCACTCACCCCTAAAACTCAAAGCAGAAACATTAATGGTGAAAAACAGGAAAGGAATTTAATCAACATAGCTCTATAGACAAGACAAGGAAAGTCAAATATCTGACATGAGCTTTAAGTTACATAGAGAAAATTTTCACCCCCAACTAATTTATCCCATTTCCCATTAGAAGGGGCCAGAGGTAGACATAAAACAGACTTGGTCAAAATGTGTTCTGGTTGATCATTTTCTCAAGACTATAAGCTCCTGGGCAGTGTCGTGACTGACAGTGTCATGGCTTGAGGTGTCAATTTGGTTCTCTTGGAGAGATACTTGTTTCTCCTTAGGGGACAACCTGAGTCCCCCTCATGCTCTGCTTAAGGGAGTAATCTCATTTGGGGCCTATCTCTTCCAAGGTGACTGCAGGTTTCAGGCAGTGACTGGAGACTTTTAGGTACCACTCCAGGGGGTCTGGAAGAAGACACTGTAAAAACAGGCAACTGAATATCTTTTTAGGTCTTGAAAACACCTCAGTTACTTTTCTCTTGCTGTCCGCAGTCTTGCAGGGAGACAGTCTAGGTTAAGTAAATTTAGGGCTAATCAATCTTTTACTACCAATATTCAGAGAGGCACTCCTTAAGTGATTAACATGCCTACATGGAGAGCTGAACAGAAGTCTGACCCAAAATCCATTATTAAAGGAAATAATAATTCTGAAAAATATTGGAATATTCTGATTTTTATTTCTCAGTATATAACTTCAGCTGTGGTAGAGATCTCTTTTATTAATTCTATATGTACAATGTATAGAAATGATAAGGTTGAGAATCATTCACTGAACATTGATAGAATGATTCAGTTATCAAAGCTTTAGTGCAGAGAAAGACGAAAGGACAGAGCTTATGAACTGAACTTAGCACAAGCAGCTCTTGATTTAGTTGTTCTTTTATTTCGAAGAGACACATTTCCTCTCCTACCATGACATGAGAAAGTCAAGTTGGGTCAAGTCTGTTTAAATGTCCGTTAAAAGAACTGGAAGCTAAACCAGAATTGTTACGATTTTTCAGAAATAGTTCTCCACAAAACAAAAATGGCTTTGAATTTAGCTGATAATGTTCATTTCTCTTTGAAGCATGGCTTTGTCTAATGCACTTATTATCCATGATCCCCACTGCTAACATCTTTCTTAATTTGACAAATATCTTGCAGTCAAAAGAGCCATCAGCAGGCCTGTCTCCTCTGTGGTCATAGCAAGACTACAAGGCAGTGGTAGGAAGAACTCCAAAGACGGAGTCATTCCTGAACATTGTGGTCCCATCAGTCTGGAGAGTCACAGAGTCATGTACTTTAACAGTAGGAGACTTACACTGATTTGATGATTTGATTGGTTTGAAGGTCTTGTATTTGTTTGTTAATCTTCATTTTTACTATTGATAGACTTTATTATATGTACTTTTGAATGCTGGCCTTTCTTTTCTGGTCTTTTAAGTTTTGTGGTTTTTTTCTTCAATTTCTATCTGTGTCTTTTTATTGTACTTTGTCAGAGGTTTTTTTTTTTTTTTTTGTCTTTTACCCTTCCGTTAAAGGTAAACATCAGCCGTCATATTTTTGTTTAACAAAATTTGAATGTCTCCTTTTATCCTTTAGGGTTTTTTTTTTTAGACAAATATCATTGCAATTATTCCTTCTCTGGCCTCTTTATGAAAAACTAAACCCATTATTCTAATTGCCCTTATCACTCTTTTCTATTTTGATTTTTTTCTTGGTACTTTACATAATCACATATCTGTCATTTTACAATCTTGTTGATTTTCTCTTTTTCTCTAAAATCAGAGCAGGGATTTCTGTTGACTTTATTTCCACAGCTTGAACAATTGACACAACGCTTGATATCTGTGTAAATATTCAACTAAAGGTTGAATAAATTGATACATGAAAAGGTGAGATCAAATAGTTCACATGCCTATGATCCTAAGGCTCTAGGAGACTGAGGAGGAGGAGGATTATAAATTCAAGCCCAGATTGGGCAGTTTAGCAGTTTAGCAAGACTTTGTCTCAAAACAAAAATGAAAAACAGGACTAAAGATATACAGTTCTGCAAAGACCTTGGAATGAACTCCCAGTACCACCCCTGCAAAAATGTTAGTATGACAATTTCAGTGATGTAGTAGAAATACAGTATGATGTGCAAAGTGTTTTCTTTTCAGAAATGAAAATTTAGCTTAGAAAAAAATTATTGAAGTGGCAGATAAAAGGGAAAGAAATATAAAATTATTTCATCAGATATTATAAAACCATATTACAGAATTCAAAGCCAAAAAGACCTTTAGCTAACAAATTAATATTAAGCTAACAACTTTTCTTTAATATCATGAACAAAAAATTATGCCTTTTCTCATTGCATTTTATCTGAATACAACGAAGAAAAGATTAAAAGTTGCAACTATTGAAACGAAATTGAGCTCAAAATTTTTACAGGTGTGTGATTATCATCATAAACTCAAAATAATTTTAGATATGAAGTCAATAAATAGCAATTAAAATCGCCTTTAATTTATGTAGTCAGATGAATTATTACTAAACTTGTAAAGCAGCTATGTCATAGTAGCCATAACACACATGAGGAAAATGAGACTGGGGATTTTCTGTACCATAAATCAGGATGATATGATATGATATGATATGATAAAGGTGGTACTAGGACACAGATACACAAAAAGAGTAGTGAAACAGACTAAAACAAACACTTCTCTAGATACTTGACAATGACTAAAGTGACCTTTGTCAGTAGAGAAAGAACCAGATATTAGCTGGAAAAGTGGATCAAAGAATAAATGTTCAGTCTGCCATCAGTGTCACTAGCTACCTTCACTTCTCAATTTCTTTTATCAAATCCACAATTTTTTTTGGTCTCTCTTCTTGCTTGTCTATCTCCTTTGTTTTGTTTTTCTTTTAAGTTTAGGTTGTTATTTTGGTGAGCTTTGGGAAGATGAGCATAGGCAAAGGCTTGGGCTTATTTCACAATATTTGGATGGAGGTAAACGAATCACATATCTCATAGAAAAGATCATTATACATAGTTTTAAAAGAAAGTATATGGCAGGATCTTCTATTTCCTTTGACATATTTATATTAATAAAATTTAATTTATAACATGAGGCTAAGTTAAGTTAGTAAGTACTGGGGAAATGCTTATGTGGCTAATGTTTCAGAGAGTATGTTGAAAAAAAGGTTTCATAATTCTTTCAATATTTATTTTCAGCCAAAAGCTAATGGCGTAGTGTTATTTCAGGCAGTGTACACAACCAGAAATGAACATAAGAAATGTTTGTTAGTGTATATGTGGTTACAGCATGAAAATCTTTTGTGAATATTTGAACCTCAGCTTTATTTGGGAATTAATGACACTATTATCATAATACCCAGTATTGAAAATGTCTTCTGTTTTCTAAAGAGACATATTTCCTCTGGAGCCAACACTTCACTGCCTATACCTTCATCAATACTCATTTAATAGAACATTTTTTCACTTTCAGTTCAGAAGAACACAGTGATGGGCGGCTGTAGAATGCTTAGCCTTGAAGGGTGATTGTTGGGAATGCATCCTGGCCCAGGAGCCCTGTTGCTATGGTGATGCTTCTGCTCTGCCAAGGTTGTTTCTCACTGTGGGTGGAAAGAAGCTCCCCTGCCAGCAGCTACGTAGGATTCTGGCAGCTGGAGAGAATACTAAAATGATGCGCTGCTTCACCATATGGGAGTTCTGAGTCTTCTTTGAGATGCAAAAGGCGACTTAACTTAGCCTCATAGGAAGCGAGGGGGTGATTATGATGTAGCTCATTGCAGATGCAATATGTGTCTGATGTGATACTTAAAGCATCTTTGAATAAATGTATTGCTGAGGTTCTGATGTTAAATAGAAATGATCTGACTGCACAGTGATGGTGGTTTCTAGGAACTTCAATTTGTTAATAAAGATAACAATTCTGAGGGATTTAAATGGCAGCATTTGAAAAGGGAATAAAAGAAATATTTGGACACCTTATTTTCATTTGAATTGTCTTCTAACTCAGGGCTATCAGTTTGCGTTTACCCCAATATTGGAATTTGTCTTGTAGCTTTCTAAATGTGAAAGCTGCTATGGAATTAAAGTTAGAGCTGCTATGGAATTAAAGTTAGAGTTAATGCTCTGGTACATTGACTTCCTCTTGTGGATGCAGAGTCTTGCATGGAAGCTAATGTGGGTTATGTAAAGCACAGTGGAGAACTTGTGAACGAAGAACGAACTGACTCAATTCGTTATCAGATTATTCAGAGATCCTCAGTGGTACTTTTTGTGAGCAGTCACAGGCTTATAAATGTAACTGTTTATAAGTTAGTCTCTTTCTGATTTCATCTTTACTGTTGTAAACCTTAGGTTCTGGGATATACCAATTGTAGTTTCTATGTAAGTATTTGTTGTCCTTTCTTGTAGACATCTATTCTGAGGCATTTGTTGGATGTGTTTTTCATAGTTTTGATACCTCAAGTTGTAAAAATGAAGTAAAAATGTCTCACAACTGTGTTAAATGCTTTGAGCACAGCAAAGAGAGACATCACCAAGGGCATAATAGGAGCGCTTGCTAAAACTAGAGAGAGCTCTAGTACCAACTTTATTTCTTTGCTTTCCTCTATTTTAAAATAATTACTGAGATGGGAATTTCAGAACATTCAAAGAGAGTAGTCCAGGGATTTTTATGTCACCCTGTTCATCTCCATCTGAAACTGTTCATTGACATTCAGATACTACACACACTGGCCTTGGCCATCTGCTGGAGAAATTGCTTCCTCCTATACGAAGTTTCAAGCTGTTCTAACCTTTCTCCTTTCCCAGATTTTATGTGACTGTGTGTCTGGAAAGGAGCATTCAGGAAATGTTTTATTTTCACAAGCAATGGCTATGGAAATGGAGAGATAGTCAGAATCCTTTTTTTAATTTTCTTTCTCTTCTTCCAAAGCAGATGAGATGGGCTGTAATTCTCAAGAAAGCCAGTCTAATGAGCAATAGGAAAATAGCAGACTAGCTCAGTCTTGGAACGTAAAGTAACTTCACACAGGAACTTTGCAATTATCTCATGCCTCATATTTTGCTATAAAGATGTAAGAATCCATCCTCTGCAAATCCAAAAGGCTCCAAAATCTCAAACTTTTTGAATCCCAAAATAAAACCACAAATAGAAAAGCCTACAGCTGATCTCCCATGATTGATTACAGTCAAAACACAGGAACTCTAAAACTATTGTGTTTATTTAGCTGTTATTCTATGACAAGCATGAGTTTATATATTAAATAACGTAGTCTTCACAAAACTATTTGAGGGAAATTCTTATTTTAATTTTTCAAGATAATATCAAAGAATAAGGTTGCTACAGATCACAAAATGATAAGAGGAGGATTCTTTCTTGTCTGTTCTCTTATTTCTATTGTGTCCATGTCTTGTATTCTGAAAGCCATGGACATAGTATAAATAGATTTTGCATGACAAATGACTGCACAAAGAAAACGTGATCATCAGAACTCTGAATTAATTTCAGCTACTACATGCAATGAATTCAGATACTGTCCTTATTTATTTTCCACTTTTCTAATATCTTTGTTAAGTTTATAATGCTCTAACAGGATTTACTCACTGAAAAATAAAGCCACAAAAATTTGAAAGAATAAATACCATGAAAATAAAAATGTATATGTGTGAAGTTTGAAAACGAATATAACACTGAACAATACGTGATGCATGATGAAGATTATCATGGGAAGTCTGTGTTGGAAAAGGTTTTTTGTGGGTTTGGAGGGATGAAGGAGGAAGTCATCTGTGGTAAAAGCATTTCTCTGTCTTTGAAGCATGGATTGTAATTAAGGAACTGACTCCTTAGACCTTTTAGGAGACTCTAAGACTTGATTTATATGGTTGGCCTGATATCGTCTATCAAGGCAAACATAATTTCCTGTAGTATTGAAATTGAAATTTTTCATCTTACTCTATTGATCTTCCACAGGGTGTTTTGAGTGCTGCATTAAATGCCTGGGAGGGATTCCCTATGCTTCTCTCATTGCCACTATCCTGCTGTATGCGGGTGTCGCTCTGTTCTGTGGCTGCGGTCATGAAGCGCTTTCTGGAACTGTCAACATTCTGCAAACCTACTTTGAAATGGCAAGAACTGCTGGAGATACACTGGATGTTTTTACCATGTAAGGCTTCCATCAGTTTTGTATATTATGTAGAGTGTGTATGTTGTTTGCTGTCCTATGTGTTGAATAAATAGGTGTTTAGAGTTAAATGCAGTGTTGGAGTGTATGAAAAAATATTTTTAAGGTCTAAGTGATTCAGAAAAGCATTGACAAATGTAAACTTCTGCTAAATTAATATGATAATAAAATAAATAATTTTTAAAAATAAGCATCTTGGAAGAAAAAGAGAGTAAGAATTTGTGATTCAATTACAGAATTTATTTCCAAACAAGTTATGAATGCTGATAATCTTAGTGATTTCATATCCTCAAGTAGAAAATAGCTCTTTATTACAGGATTTTGTTTTTTGTTTGAGTGGCCTGTGTGTGCGCATATGGGTATGTGTTTTATAATATTAACTACTCCTGGTCCCAAAAGCCATTAGCTTTTGTTACCCTTGCAACTTTGTTTTTCATGTTGCTTGATGCTATGAGTTTGAGGTAATTTTCATGACCATTATTTTGTCATTTTAAATAAATTCAAGCATTCTTAACATATTCATTTTTTATGTAATAAGAGTTTAGAATTACAAATCTGATGGGTTGTCCGGATGGTGGTAAATTAGCTTTATATTTTAGTTGTATCATCATATCTAAAACAAGTTGACCACAATTTTGATTTGCCCAGGGAAGTTCATGTTGTAGTGTAACTAAAACCTAAAACCCTAATTTAAGACAAAATTTGGTTAATTGGAAAAACATTCTAGGTCTCAGACAACTGTTGTTCAGCTTCGCTATCAAAAATACATCACGTGCTGGGGATTTAGCTCAGTGGCCCAAGCGTCTGCCTGACAAGTGCAAGGTCATGAGTTCGATCCCCAGTTTAAAAAAAAAAAAATCATAGCCTATATATAAAATGGAATGGTGGTTGTTCCAACAAAAAAAATAAAATCACATTGCTACATGTTATCATATCCCGTGAGCTATGAGCAAGATGTTTTGAATGAGATAATTACTGTAAACTGCATTTATCATTTTGTCCATTAAAATTGGTAATTTTCTATGAAAATGAAAAGGGATTGTTGTTTGCACATTTCTATCATGTACTAAAGCATGAATTTTCTGCCTTGAGTGCTGGAAGACAGGTACCTCCAAACAGAAGTGATAGCAAAATTTTTAGGGTAAAGAAAGTTAGAAATTTATGTCTAGCTGGAATATATTGGAAATAAAATGTGAGGAAATACTGATCAGATAATAAGAAGTATACTTTAGAAAATGTTGTAAGGCCAGGAAAATGTATAACCCCATTCTCATACATAGTGGCTAGAAGAGGAAAAAGACAGATTAATCGAGAAGTGAAACTATTATAAAAATTTATCTATAACTGATGTATCTAGATAGGGCTTCATCACTGAAAAAAGCATAGATAAATAATAAAAAGTTGAATATTTCCCATTATAAATTTATCTTGCAAATTAACTCTATAATTAACATTGTTCATTATATTGAATCCTTTATGCCTATGTAAGAGAAGAATCAATTTTCATCAAATTTCATGTAAGCATATGCATAAAACTCTAAAGTTCAATAGCTATCAGTGTCTGTTGATCAAATATCATTGATTTTATACGTAACACTATTTGGACTATAATTGAACTATTACAAAATGCACTAGATTATTACAAGTTAGTTTGTAGAGAGTTTTAGAAAGATGATTGCATGACCATATTTTAATGTGATAAAACTGACATTTTCTTTTTAGTTAGATCTCTGTCTACCCTGGACAAAATATGTTCTCACTGTTCATTATTTTAAGCTACCACAGATGTCCTTAACATCTACAGATTCTCTATATTTAGACTACATTCAAATTGCTAAATTGAGCCATAGTATGAGATGTTTGTAAGGAATTATAAGGCTAATGAATGGAAAACTTGTACATATCTATTGTTAATTAATCATCAAGATATGCTTGCTATTTAGATAATACATGTTAGTACACCCTAGAGTTCTAGTAAAGCTCTCATACCGGTGTGTAGGAACTTCGAAGAAAGATTAGAGTTCATATGCTTTTATTTTCCAGTTTTACTTTTGGTAAAATAAATCTTGCTTTTGGTGTGAAAAATTAATTGTTAAACCAATAATGCATTTTGGATGGAAATAACATTTTGATTGAAATAATTAATGCCCAAATTATGTAGCTCTTATGGAGGCACCAAATGCATTGACTCACTACCAACAAATAGTTCATGAAAACTCAAATGGAAGATACCTGCTGTAAAGTTCTCAGTAAGATTAATGTGAATTGATGCATTCAAAACTTACATGAATATCTAGAGTAGGTAAAAATTGCTTGTGCTGCCTGTTGGTCTTAAAAGGAATGGAAAAAGTGGAGGAACAGAGCATGTTGTATGATATATATATATATATATATATATATATATATATACAAGGTAGATAACTGTACTACTAATCTCTGTTAGTTCATCAAAAAGAACAGTTTGTGCTTTCATTGTTTGATCATTTTTTATGCCTTAATCTTGTAACCTGAATAACCACTTCTAAGATAACAATATGCAATATGTTAACTAGTGTTAATTTCCTATTTTTTTAAAATTCTGTATCATTTCTATCCTTTTTTTGTTTAGCTTTTTAAAATAAAAAAAAATAAGGAAATGTATGGCAGAGGAGAATGAATGAATGTTTATAGGTGATATATCTTTCTTGGAAATAAACTTGAAAAAGAATATGCAAGGAATGATTGTGAAAAAAGGACATTAAGGATTCTAGCATTTACAGAGTTTCTTAGTTTTTCTCTTCATAGTTTCATGCTTAATTTTGCAAAATCAAGCATCGTGTAAAAGGGATATGATATCAGTTATTTAGTGGATGAGTAAACTAAAAGATTTGAAAAAAAAGTTCCTAACACCTGAAGACTTTCAGCTGTTCTTGAGATCACTCTTTTGCATCCTCAGGGATGACACAATTACTCTTTCTTTCTCTCTTTCTCCCTTTCATTTTTTGTTGTTCCTCTTGTTCTCTCTCTCTCTCCCCCCCCCTCTTTCTCTCTCTCTCTCCTATTTTCTTTATATATAAGAATCCCAATGTGGTAATATCTCCAGATGTAAAGGGAAACACAGGATGGGCAGGCACTCTGAAATACGACCCATCTGTGGAAATCATCATCTTCCAGCATGCAAAATGTACTAATATAAGTTTGCAAACAATCTTCAGTTTTATCCATACATATTCCAGACCTGTAATTCTATATACTGTCAGCTCCCACCAGTGGGATGTATTCTGAAATCTGATATTACCCTTAAAATCCTTACATCATATGCATCTCATCTGTGGAGACATTCAGAGAGAGAAAAAAGAGTGAGGATTTTGTGGCTTGTCAATAGAATTGTTAGTATTTCTCTGTCTCTGCTCATCTACTTCTTTTCCCAGAAAGTTTTCAACCTTTAATTTACCAGTTTAGTTCACCAAATCCAAATCATTTTTTAGCTCCAGTCCTCTGATGTATGACTTAATACACTGCACCCATCAGAAGATCTCTTCACACTTCAAACACACTTTCTGTGGGTTTAGCATAGACATTCAGGCTGCCCACTGGGAATAGCTCACTGCTTTGTCACATTCTGCTCTACAGTCAGAAGAAACTTTCCACTTTTTCTTATGAATCAAAACTTTCTTATCTGAGGGCTTTTGGCAAGGTGTTAAGCGTCACCTGAAAAGGTAAGTGAGTTGGGAGGGTAGGTATTTTATTTCTGTAAAACAAATTCATATAGGACAATGAAATATAGAAAGTGGTTAGAAAAGTAGGTATCAAAAAGTGACAGCTAATTTTGTTAAGTGACTTGGTTTCTTGAGTACCTTTCTTGAATTCTGGGCAAAAATCAGCTTTAGTCATGAATATGACTCCCCATTATATTTGAGCTTTAGAAATTACAGTGATTTTACAGGACCTGAACCATTGATTTCTATAGTGAATGTGTTTATTTTCAAAATGATATACATATCACTTCAAGTCAGTGCATTCAAACTAAGTTCACTATAGATAGTGGATTTTTTTAAATGTTTCAAATCAAAAGCAAGCAGTAAAATGAGATAAAATAATTAACAGGTTTTGCTCTCAACTACCTTTATATATATGTAAATCTCTAAAATTGTTTATATTTCATGTCTATTTCATGGAAAGTAATGAAGTACAGTTATCGGTAGTTTGACAAGTGAGAGTGAAGAGAGAAAATAATCGTGAACTGATGACCAGACAAAACAAAACTTCTTAAGTTAATAAAAAGCAAGTCAGTATACTGATCTGGGGTGTGCTGATGGAGGTTTCTGTCCTGAATATGGAAGTCTTCTACTTATAATAATGTTTGAAGATCAGATAAATTATTATAGATGCAAATAGAGTTGAAATCATAGCTAGAACTTATGGTTAAATGCCATACTGAAGTCCTGACTTCTGAAATGATAATTAAATAGTGTATATTGTATTAAATAATATTTCAGCCAGGAAAGTTCTCAAATGAATTTTCAAGAAATTAAAGAAAAACTAAACACTGATATAAAATAATAAAAAATTTAAAAACCTAAGCCATGAAGAATTAAGAAAATAAAGACAATATACTCTGGATTTGTTCCATATTGGCGTTGCCCATTTTTAGATAACTTGGATGCAATTTACATAATATCTCTCTTAATAATATCTTCGTAACTAAGAGGAAAACTAATGCTGCCTATGCCTCAGTCTTTGATGCGGATAAAGTTAGTTGACTTTTTACAAAATAGCATTACTGGCACATAGTAATCACTATACTATTGTTTCCCAATATGATGGTGATGCAAATGATGAAGGTGACAGTGATGGTTTTAACAATGACATAGATGCATTCCTTTAGACCGTGTCCCCCTTTTAATGCCAAGCATCATGCTTTCTAACCCCGACTGTCCCTAGACACACCCTACTTGCCATAATATTCTTGTTGTTCTACTATTTGTTTTAGATATTTCAGTGGAGGTAAATCTATGATCAAGTTTCAGGCTACATCAGAATTTAAAGATCTAACCTCTGTTCTCTTTTCTAACATTCAAGAATATAAGAATAGCCAAGGAGGTAGCTCAGGCACAGTGCCTACTTGGCAGGTGCAAGGCCCTGGGTTCAATTTCTGGTACAAAAAAAATAAAATAAAATAAAATAAAATATATATATATGATCATAAGAATATAATAGCTTCAGGAAAAATACTTATAAATAACATATCTGTAATCCCAGCACTCAGGAAGCTGAGGCAAGAGGATCCCTGAAAGTTTGAAATCAGTCTTGGTTACAAAGTGAGCTCAAGGCCAGCCTGAACTGCAGAGCGAGACCTTGTCTCAAAAAGATACAAACAAACAAAACTTATAAATAATAACAATTGGAAAGAAAATAAGAACTTATAAATAAGAACCATTGGAAAGAAAAGTGAAGCACAAGCCAAAGAATTCCAGTTTATATGGAAATAGTTTTGGATTTAAAGAACCTTATAAAATTCATAGATGAGTGCGTGGATTGGCATGAAATTGAGACATTTGCATGTCAGTAAAGGTGTTTAAATAAGGCTGGTAATGAACTTCCAGTTCTCAAATACTTGCAACCTGTAATTCTTTTAGTCTTGTTTATTTAAGAACTACTTTAGGAAGGCTGCCCATTTTAGTCATTGAGTCATTATTAATATTGAATATGCAAATATATTTTTTAAATTCCTAGAATTTAGTACAGTTTTACAATATTATTTTCAAACAGGTGTCTGTTTTAGGCTATTTTTTTGTTTCATTATTCTTTTCATGGAGTCTTTCACTGACCAAAAAACACTGAATACCCTTTTTTTTCTAATTATTGTGCCAGTATTCACAGATGCATAACACCATGAGACAAGTTCCTTATCCCCAAGTGTGATGTATCAAAGATATAAAAGCAAAGTGTCATCCATATCAGACTGAGCAGATCCAAATCAGAGTGGTACACTGACTACTGCAGCTGAGTTCTAGGATCAGACCAATCAAATGAGTGAAAAGATGGCTAAAATTTGTTCTCTATGATACTGACACCGACATAGCAAAATATAAAAAAAAATGAGACAGATTGGAAAGGTAAAAATTTCAAGGACTTGTGCTTTCATGCACATACAAAATTCTGTCCTTCATAATTGTGTTAAAAACTTTCAAATAGGTTAAAAGTTAAAATTTAAGAATAAACTAATTTATAAAAGTCAGAAAAAATATAAATTAAGATTTTACTTACAGTTGGAAGAAAAGTATATCAGCAGTATTGAAAACAAAAAAGAAAAGATTTAACATGATAAAATTAAATTTTGCTAAAAACGTTACGGAAATGTTGAAATGTGTACATAAAATGCACTTCCTAAGTAAAAATGAATGTAGCTTAGATAACGAGTCCCTAATTTTAGTAAATGAAGAACTGATGTCAACAATAAAGTATTCTAATAAAAACAGAAAAATATAAAAACAGGTATACCAGTAAAAATACAAAAAATTAATAAGTTTTATGATCATACTCACTAGTAAACTAACAAAAGTAATATAGCATAAAACCATTATTTTTACGGATCAATTTATCAGAAAAAATTAGGTACCATACATGGTATTAAGAAAGAGAGAACAGGCCCTCTTGTGCTTTGTCAATGATATTTTACTTTTCCAAACTTTCTGTTTATCATTTTGATATACATACTTGAAATTTCTCTAGTAATTCATCCAAGGAAAGCAGTCTATATTGTGAGCAAAGAATATTAGCATTACTACGCTGTTTGCAGTAGTGATGCGTCTGCCTCCTATCATTGTAGTAAACAATAAAACCATAGATAAACTTTGAGGCTTTTTGCCACATGAAATAAGCCAGGCATCAAAAAGAAAATGCTGCATGCTTTTGCTTGTATGATATATTTAACACAGTCAATCAAAGAAAGTGAAATGGTGGTCACTAGGGGCTGGTATAGGGTGGGTAGAAGATTAGGAAAGTAGCTAGTCAATGGGTATGGAGTTTCAGACATATTAATTGAAAAGCACCTGTATATTTGACACGCACCATTTTGTTTATGGTTCACAATGCTGTATGGTACATTTAAGGTTTGTTAAAAGAGTAAATCTCATAAGTTCTTCATTATAATAGTAATACAACATGAATTTTCTGTATCACTCCTGTGAACATTCCAATATAGCTTCAAAATTATCGCTAAAATTTCTGGTGCTGTGTTTTTTTCTAAAGTCCAGTAGTAAAGCAAATGAAAACATCAACCATTAACTTCAATTTATGTATACCGTAGTCTTGTTCATCTACTCAGTAATATGTTGAGTTAAATGCTTAATAAGAAGCCACCATTTTCTGACTCTAAGAAAAACATAGTACTTACACTAGCATTACTGTAAAATCACCTAATTCTAATAAATGGTTTGCAATATACAAGTGCATTAGGCAGTGTCAGAAGTAGTTTTCAGCAAAGTTCTCATTCAGATAAATACATATATTATCACCACATAATTCATTTCTCATAATAGAGAAATAGGGCTTAGGGTGTAGGGTAGTGATAGGGTTCTTGTTTTGGATGCACAAGAAGATTCTGGGTTCAATTGCAGGCACTGCAAAAGAAAGAAAGATGGAAGGAAGAAAAGAAGGAAGGAAGGAAGGAAGGAAGGAAGGAAGGAAGGAAGGAAGGAAGACAAAGACAGAAAGGGAAAGAAAGAAAGAGAGAGAAAGGAAGGAAGGAAGGAAGGAAGGAAGGAAGAAAGAAAGAAAGAAAGAAAGAAAAAGAAAGAAAGAAAGAAAGAAAGAAAGAAAGAAAGAAAGAAAGAAAGAAAAAGAAAAGGAAGGAAGAAAAATATATTCAGAAAGCTGGAGTCAAGGTGTCAACAAGAGTGCTGGAGTCCTTCACAAGACTAGTCAAGGTTCAAGGGCTGGGGATTTAGCTCAGTGACACAAGTGCCTGTCTGGCAAATGCGAGGTCATTAGTTCATTTCCCAGTACCAAAGCCAAAAAAAGAAATACCTGCCTGATTTCCATCTTTAAAAAAATAAATAAATAAACAAAAGACTAGCCGAGGTTTTTGGTAGCTACAAGTTTTCTTTGCCTGAGATCACATCACCCCAATTCATGCCTCCATCATTAGAACACTCTCCTATTTTCTGTGTGGCTTTCTCAAAATCCATTGTGCCTGTGTCCCATAGTCATATATGCAATTGTGTTGAAGACCTACCAGATAATCCAGGATTAGCTTCTACTCTCAAGATCCTTGACTGTGGTACTTAATGTTGATGGTCAACTTGATTGGCTTAGACATGACTGGGAAACTTCTGAGTGTGTTTGTGTGACATGAGGGCATGACCCTGGTCCCTTCCTCTCTGGATTTTTCTCTGCTCCTTGCTACTTAGATGCCACGAGTTGAGATCTTTCTCTACCACACTCTTCGACCATGATGTTTTTTCTTTCTTGGAGCCAGCTGGCCATCAACTGAAACCCCTAAGCTATGGGTCAAAATAAACCTCTCCTCTTTTAAACTTGATCCCAGCTATGGAAAAGCTGATGGATACATTAACTTAATCACCATTTAACAATACCAAGATAATATTCACTCATTTGCCTAATCAGGTACTATTCATAGTATATAAAATTATGAAATAAATATATTTAGACTGGGAACAATTCCTTAATTAATTACTCAGACCAAGATTGCTTTTACTCATGCAAAAACTATCCGTAAAACTTGTTGTAAAAGTGAAAATGCAAGAAATTTTCAGATATGCATGAACAAGGAAAGCATGCCCATGCCTATGTAATTCTTTTTCAAGGCACTTTTAATCTCCTGGATTTTTATGAGAAAAGAATACAGTTGAAAATAAGCAGCAACTTTGAACTTTAGAACATATATATATATATATATATATATATATATATATGACAGCTGAAAGGAAAGCATATTTCTAATTACAAAGGAGAAATTAAACCCAGTTTCATAATACCTGTAACAAATGCACGTATACACACAAATGCACACAAGCCATTTTGTTAATTGTTTTTGTTTAATTTCAGAAGTTTTATTAGTAAAACTATTGATTTCTAAGAAACTTGTGAAAATAAGATTAAATATAATAGAAATAGAAACCTACTGATGCTTAGGATATATTTAACATCAGTACATCAAAGAGGGACTTTTTAATAAATGATGCTGAGAGTAGTTTAAGTCGCTTCAGAAAAGATAAAGTTAGATCCAATTCTTATATCACACACAGAAGTGGCCAGAAGTCCAAATGTAATAAAATGAAATAAATGCACAGTAGAAGAAAGCATGAGGGAATTGCTTTATAATTTGGCTCTGGTAAAGGCTCTCAACTGGCTAAAATCTCAATTGTATTAGAAAAGAAATTCACAAACTTGACAGCTCAAAAATTTCTTCATTTTTCCTCACTTCAAATTGTATGGAAGGGCCAGGGATTTAGTACAGTAGCTCAAGTGCTTACCTGGTAAGCATGAGGTCGTGAGTTTGATCCCTGGTACCAGAATAAATAAATAAAGTAAACAAACAAATCACATGGAAAAGTGCCATAAACAATGCAAATGTGAAATATTGCCTGTACATCACAGGTACACATACAAAATTGCTGATTTTAAAAAATTGAGAGGAAAAAGGCTCATAAATCTTATAAAAAATGGGTAAAACGTGAATAGGAATTCTCAAAACATATATACATGTGGTGACTAGTATAGTCAGTAATGATACCATAAGCACAATTCTATGCATGCTAAGGTAAAGTAGTATTAGTGTGCTCATAGTCATCAGGTTAGAAATTCTCAGAAAGCTTGATATACACTTCTGTTGAAGGTATGAAACAGCAGATGTTTTCATATGTTTGTAACTGAAATAAATGCAAAATGCTCTAAATTTTAAAGAGAAGAATTGGTGTTACTTAACATACACCTTCAATTTTAAATGAATAATTCCTCTTATCTTAGAGATACATATGTACTGGAAAATACAAATCCACATTTATTCATTGCTTCACTATTTAAAACTGCAAGATACCATAACACTCAAGATTAGATGAATGATGGTATATATATATATAGACCTCTAATTCTGTGCAAAATTAGACAGGAGAAACACTCAATACCGTAACACTCAAGATTAAATAAATGATGGTATGTACATAGACCTCTAATTCTGTGCAAAATTAGACAGGAGAAACACTCAATACCATAACACTCAAGATTAAATAAATGATGGTATGTATATTGACCTCTAATTCTGTGCAAAATTAGACAGGAAAAATAAATAAAAGATCTAAATTACAAATGAACATGGAAAATTGTGAGTTTCAGTAACATGATCTCTCTCTCTCTCTCTCTCTCTCTCTCTCTCTCTCTCTCTCTTTCGCATAGACACACAAACACATACACACAATTGTAAAGTTGCAGGGTAAAAATCGACCTACAAGAATCAGCAGCACTTATATACACCAATAATGCATTAATTGAAATAAATCAAGAAATCACTCCTATTTACAATTGTTACCAAAAAATATCATAGGAGTGAATTTAATCATTGAGGTGAAAGATGTCAACAATGCAAACTGAAGAAAATATTGGTGAAAAATATTAAAGAAGACATAAACTAAAAACTATCCTGGGTCAATAAACTAAAAGTGAAAACATCATTAAAATATCCATAGTACTTAAAATGATTCCAGATTCAATGGCATCACTACCAAATTGCCAGTGACAGGTGATTTTTTGTCTTTGTTTTTGGCAGAAATACTAAATTACAATCATAAAATTTGTGTTGGGCCACAGAAAGCCCTCAATAATCAAAGCAGTTTTATTAAATAAAGGATAAAGCTGGGAGCATTGCTCTTCCTGATATTGAAATATATTATCAAAATATAACAACCAAAACAGCATGGTTTGCTACAAAAAAGACACATAGAGTGATGAAACAAAATTGGCCCAGAAATAAATTCATATATTTACAGCTATCTGACTTTTAATAAAGACATTAAGAGCATATATTGTGAAACAGTCAGTCTCTCTTCAGTAAATGATGTTGGGGAGACAGTATATTCACATATAGTAGACCAAAACTATACTCTGTCACTCATCATAACAACTAAAAATGGACTAAAGGTAAGTATAGAAAAGTAAACTTACAAAGTTACTTAAGGAAAAAATAGAGGAAATACTTCCATGATTTTACTCTAGGTAGTGATTATTGTATGTGATCTCGAAAACAAAGACAACAAATTCAAAAACACATAGGGTCACATCAAACTAAAAAGCTTCTCAGTAGGCAAAAGAGAAACAGTGTTTGTTCATGGACTAAAGGCAATGTGCATAAATAATATTCTAAAGTGACAATCTGCATAAATAATACTTGTAAACTATGTACTTGATAGTTAATATTCAAGATATACAAAGAAATCAACTCATTAGCAAGAAAATAACTTGATTAAAAAACAGACAAATGATAGGAATAGATACATTTTTCATAAAGTCATACAAATGGCCAACAACCATAGGAAAAAATATTCAACATCTTAATAATGATATTTCATTTGAAATAACAATATCACTTCATACCTATTAGAAAAGCTGTTATAAAAAGCAAAAGATAACAAAGGTTAGTGATGGGGGATAAAGGAAACTCTTTCATATTGTTGGTGGGAATGGAAGTTGGTACAGTTATTATGGAAATTCCTCTAAGTAGTAAAAATAGAACTATCTGATCCAGCATTTCCATTATGTATATTCAAAGGCTTTAAAATCATGGAGACATATCCACAAAGAAGAATGGATGCAAAAACTGTGGTATATGTAACACAGTGCAATCCCATTCAGCCACAAAAGTGAAAAAAATCCTGTCTTTCAAGATAATATAGATGAACCTGGAAAATACTAAGTGAAATAAATCAGACAGAAAAATCTGTATGTTGCCTGAGTTCACTCATATGTGGGACTAAGTGAGCTTATATCATGGAAGGACAGAATGGAAAGGTTACCAGAGACTGAGGAGGTTGTGTAAAGGGAAGAGGAGACATTTTTCAAATTCTACATGACATTTGTCAAGTTCTGCATGATAGGTGGGAGACCAGATTCTATAATAGGGAGATATGTAGAGACAGGATGCAGATGTGTGATTACATAAGGTTGGAGCCTGGGAAGAAGTTTAGAGTTGAAGGTGAGAAAGAAATTGGTGATGACTTCTAATGATTATGGAGTGCCTTTCTTGGATCCTGAAGAATATTTTAGAACTGATTGTAGTGATGGTTTCCCAAATGCTAACATAGTAACAATCATTGGGTTGTACACTTCAAATGAGAGGTTAGTTTGATATGCAAATTATATCTCATAAAAGTGGTAAAATAAATTGATTACTCAGTAATTGACTTTATTTTATTAGAAAAATCACTGAGAGGTCTTCTTTTGTTTGGTCAGATTATTTCCATATAACGAGCTGGCAATTTCTTTCCAGTCTGTGTCTTAAAGTTTATTTTCTCCTTTTGTCTTCAATCATTAGTAATTTTGTCTACCCTACTAGTCTTGACTAGGAAAAAGATTTCCTACCTTTCATTTTTTTTGTCTTATGCCAAAAATTCCCTTTGCTTTTGCATTTCTTGTTGTGTCTTATGCCAAAAAATACCCTCTCCTTTCATTTGTCTTGATTATATATTATCAGATAAAAAAGTAGAATAAATCTATCCAAGAGAAAGGAAAATATCACTCTGTTCTGCCTCTCCCAAATGGTGAGAAAATGTTGCTAAATTTCAGACTAAATTTATGTTCCAGGTAGCCTAAAGCTTAATTACCCAATGAAAATGGATTTTTTCACTGCAAAAAAAAAAAAATGTGTTCATTCTTCGCACATTATAGAGCCTTTATTTCCCTAAGTACTGTTATTTAAAATGCTAGCACAACAAATTTAATCATTTGAGCTATATAGTTTAAGCAAATTGAAAGCTATCCAAATTAAAATAATGAATCTTCAAGCTGATATAAAATATACAGTTGAAAGGAATAAGGCACAAGTGTGCTAAAATTTGGGTTAAGTAACTTGACATGTTAAATTTGAACAACAGGGTTAGGGATATAGCTGAGCAGCATAACACCTACCTGGCAAGTGCAAGGTCCTGAGTTCAATTCCAAGCACAAAAAGGAAGAAGAAGGAGGAGGAGAAAGGAGAAGGAGAAATAGAGGGAGAGGGAGAGGGAGAAGGAGAAGAAAGGATTTTCCTTGTGGAATAAATAAGGGACTAGATAATTAAATACATTTTTGCAGAATTCATGTGTACATTATTTTCTAAGAAAATCATAGTTAGGACAAGAGGCTGTGACTTCCTACGTTTTAAATAAAATTTGGTGTGAATTTTAATTCAAAAACATAAACCATATTTGTCCCTGTACTGATTTGATTAATAACTTCAAGCCTGATGAAAGCTATGCCTTTCTGACATGAGCATGTCAGGCCTGGGATGAGATAGAATTAGACATGTACATGCATCCTAAGACATTCTTTAAGCTAATGACATTTCTATCATTCATTGACCATTTTGTGATTATTCATGAACATCTACTCATTTAATAACTACTTTGTTTTCATTCCATAGTGTTTTATTTAGCACGTAAAATATTCTTGGTGGAGATATAACAGAGAGTGTAAATGATAAAAAATATCTCTGCTTTCATGAAATTTCATGTTTTTTAGTAAGGCTACCAAAATTAAGGTAAAATCTTATTAAGTAAAAATTTTAAAATTTTAATTCTGAAAGACATTAAAAATTCTTAGGAAGGTTGGTGAAGTTGTTTGTTTGTTTTGTTTTGGTACCGGGGATCAAACTCACAACCTTGCACTTGCCATGCGGGCATATATGCCACTGAGCTAAATCCCCAGCCCCAGGTAGGTGAGTTTTTAAGAGTGCTATTACTTTGTGTTAATGAGTATTGAATTTATCCTAAAGTCAAAAACTATTTAACACCCACAGTAACTTCAACATTGATGCTGTATTAACTTTTAGAATGGCATGGCCAGTATCAGTAATGGCGAAACTTTTAGAGACAAGAGCTGAAACTGCAACCCAAAACCACTTATTTTTCACATAGTGCTAAGATTACAATTAGTCCTGAATACTGAGGTTTTAGTTTAGAAGAAACAGTTCATATATTAACATATTTTCTCTTAAAAGAGAAACAACACACATGCCATCAGTTTGCTACCACTGGCTTCCCCCAGATAAGTAGTACATAGAGCTAGTCCATTCCAGTCCCTGTAGGTGATGTATTTCTGAGAATAAATGTTTTATATCATAGAGTTAATGTTATCTTCACATCGCATTAGCTGTCTCAATTGCCTCCTTTTTTTTTTTTTCTTTTTTATTGCTACTGGGAATCGAACTCACGACCATGCACTTGCAAGGCAGGCGCTTATTCCACTGAGCTAAATCCCCAGCCTGCCTCAGTTACCTTCTCATTGCTCAGCATTTGGCACTCACAAGTAAAAAGGAAGTGTTTCTTTCAGTTCATGGTTTCTGGAGGTTGCAGTCTATAACTGTCTGGTACCAAGGCAAGGCAGCATCGCCCAGAGGCATGGCAGAGGAGAAACAGTCTATGAGCTGTTGCAGGAAGCAGCAAGCAGCAAACAAAAACTCTTCTTTCTTTCTGGCCCCTTCTGTTCAAACCTGCTAATTGGCGCTACCCATGCCCATTATCTGCACCCAGAACTGTGCTGAAACAATTTAGTTATCACACACCCTTAATGCCAATATCATAATCCTAATCCAGCATCACACATTTTGATCCAGCCACTTCTATAAGCACATGGAGTTTTGGGGGGACATCTAGATGTGAACCGTAAACAGTGGCCTTTTTACAACCCTGACTGCATTGAATAGAAACTGTTCATTGATTACGGCATTATATAATAATCCCAGTGGTGAATTTTTTAAAGACCACAAATATAGCTAGGAATATTACTAGTCTTAAAAATATTATTTAGTGTGTAAGGATAGAATAAATATTTTTTATTAATAGTTAAGAGGAAGAAAATACAGAAAAGAAAAACAAAAAGCAAAACAAACAACAACAGTGAACCCAAAACTATAACAAGATGATAGGAATTTAACAATGATTGTAATATTGCATATTGTTACTTTCAAAAGGGTTGCTTAGATTACCAGATATAGACATGCAAAATTTATCTAATAGTATGAGTGTTACTTGTTATTTTCTAATTACTAATACAATTAGTATAGTCATTTTAGCAATCTTATGTATATATATATATATATATATATATATATATAAATTTATGTCTTTTCCTTTTCCCTTCCTTCTTTCCTCCTTTCCCCTATCCTAGTTACTTTTCTTCTTTGAACAGTTTCTTACCTTTAGACATATTTATTGTAGATTTTGGATCATTTTTGCTCTTTCAGTTTCTTACACTAGGAAGACAATACGGTACTTACACACGAGTTTGATTTATTTCACTTATTAGTATGGTCTCAATTGGTACCCATTTACTTATAAAAACTTCATTGCAATCTTTTATAGCTGAGTAGTACTCCACTGTATAAAAATACCACATCTTTTTTATTCATTCTTTGATTAATGGGCACTTGGGCTGTTTCCAAGATTTGGCTATTACAAATTGTGCTACTATAAAGATAGGTGCACATACATCACTGTGGTATGATGTTTTCAGTTCTTCTGGGAAAATGCCCAGAAGTGGAATAGCTGGGTCAAATGGGACCTCTACTCCAAGCTTTTTGAGGAACCTCCATACTGATTTCCACAGTGGTTGCACCAGCCTACACTCCCACCAACAGTGGAAAAGAGTTTTTTTCCACACTGCACCGGCAAAATTTGTTATTGGTTGAATTCTTAAGCTTGGCCATTCTTTCTGGAGTGAGATGGAACCTGTGTTGTTTTAATTTGCATTTCTCAAATGACCAAGGATGCTGAATAATTTTTCATGTATTTATTTTCCATTTGTATTTCTTCACCTGAGAAGCGTGCATTCATCTCAGATGACCATTTTTGGATTGGGTCTTTGAATTTTGGGGGCCCTATTTATTTTTAATTCTTTGTATGCTCTAGATAGAAGTCCTTTGTCTGAAGGACAGTGGGCTAAAATATGTTCCCAATTCATGGGTTTTCTTTCCACTCTGTTGGAGATTTCTTTTGACATGCAAAATCCCAACTGTTGATTCTGAGAAGTATTTCCTGTGCAGTTTGATTTTGTTGATGAATTCTCTGCCTACCCCTATATCGTCAAGGTTTCTGCCTACTTTGTCTTCCAGCAGGTTTAATGTTTCTGTTTTAATATTTAATCTCTGATCCATTTTGACTTTAGTGCATGGTGATAGACATAGGTCTAGTTTTAGCATATGGAAAGCCAGTTTTTCCAGTACTAATTATTAAAGAAGCTTTCTTCCAGTGAAGATAAGGTGGCTTAACATGTTTGTAGTTGTGGCTGTATCTTTTAATCCATTGATCATCAGATCTGTTTTTATTCCAATGCCATGATGATTTTATCAAAGTAGCTTTGTAGTACAATTTAAAATCAGTGATTGGGATGCCTCCTGCCTTGCCTTTGTTGCCCAGAATGACCTTTGCTATTCTAGGTCTCTTCTGGTTCCAGACGAATTTTAGGAACACTTTTTCTAGATCTGTGAGATATACAAATGGTATTTTAATTGGAATTGCGTTAAATCTGTATAACAGTCTTGAGAGAATGGCCATTATGCAATGTTTGTTCTTCCTATCCATGAACAGAGGCTGTCTTTCCTTTTTCTGAAATCCTCTTCAATTTCTTTTTTCAGAGTAATTTAATTTTCAATGTATAGATCTTTTTCTTCCTTTGTTAGATTGATTCCTAAGTATTTCATTTTTGGGGATGCTATAGTAAAGGGTATGGTTTCCCTTATTTCTCTTTCAGAGAGTTTGTTGTTTGTGTAAAGGAATGCTGTTGATTTTTGAGTTTTGATTTTGTATCCAACTAAATTACTAAATTTCGTTATTACATCTCGAAGTCTTTCTATGTAGTTTTGGCAGTCTTCTATGTAGAGTATCATATCATCTGCAAATAATAATAATTCAACTTCTTCCTTTCCTATTTTTATTCCTTTTACTTCTCTCTCTTGTCTTATTGCTCTGGCTAATGTTTCAAGAGCTATATTGAACAGGAGTGGTGATAATGGATATCCTTGTTCCTGATTTTAGGTTGAAAGTTTGCAGATTTTGTTCATTTAGTAAGATGTTGGCTGATAGTTTATCATAGATGGATTTTATCAGATTGAGGTAAAGACCATTTATTCCAATTTTCTTAGGGCTTTTATCGATAATAAACAAGTGTTAAACTTTGTCAAAAGCTTTTTCTTCATCTATTGAGATAATCATGTGATTCTTGTCTTTGGCTCTGTTGATATGGTGTGTTACATTTATTGATTTGCATATGTTGAATAGAATATTTCAAAATATAGAAATACAAATACAATCTTACTTAGTAAGTAATGGATGTTCATTACCTAGTTACAGAGCTATGGGAAAAGACTATCCATCTACAATCTATCTCCCCATTTCCATCTATCTACTATGTATTCTGTGTGTGAACATTTATATTTTTTATGTAAAGATTTTTGTTTGCCCACATGGATTTTTCTTTCCATGGGGCAGTGATTTGTGAGAAAAAGAAGAGTATTTTTCCATGCCTTTATAGAGTTACACTATAGTTTGTTTCAGATCTGAGTATAATAACATCCACTAGTGATTCTGCCTAAAAGATGTGATTCTCAAAATTATAATTTACCTGTAAAACCGTATTCTTTTCATTATTGACAATCATTATCAGAAAAAATACTAGTGATATTTTATGGGAAGTATGAAATAACACAGTTAAAATTCACTACAATGACAAAAATACAGGGTTTATGTCATTTTATGAAAAATTACTACACCATTACTACATATTTTTTCTCTTAATACATTTTAAAACTGAGTGTAATGCATATAAATCACTTCTTGTTTTGCATTAGTGACATTTTAAGATGATTACCCTACTCATTGAACAAGTTAAAGCAAATTGATTTGGAAGCATAAATTTTGCCTTATTTAAGATTTCCTTGACCTGAATCAGGAAAGGAGGAAGCTGAAAAGGAAGACAGAAAGAGCTACAAATACAAAAAACTCAAATTTTTGTCAAAAATATAAAAATTACAGAACAAAATTTATATGTAAAAATTAGAAAGATGAAGTAAAATGGCTTAAATATTACCTCCATTGTGAAAATCAGTAATCTTTGATTCAAAAGGATTCTTGAGTACTTGAGAATCAGATTCTGCAGACCATCTCTAAAATGTTATTGAGATAAATTGCTGTGTTTTTCCCCCCAGGATTGACATTTTTAAGTATGTAATCTACGGCATTGCAGCTGCGTTCTTCGTGTATGGCATTTTGCTGATGGTGGAAGGTTTCTTCACAACTGGTGCCATCAAAGATCTCTATGGGGATTTCAAAATCACCACTTGTGGAAGATGTGTTAGCGCCTGGGTATGTTATATCCCTACATCTAGTGTTTAATGTGCGTTTATTTCAGTGCACACAAGTATCTACATTAATCTGTCAAAAATAAACTATTCCTCATTGCAACATTCTTTTTCTGTAATGCCTGTCTTGTGCCTTGGTAATATTATTTCTAAAATAAAATTATTCTTTGTGAAAATTCATTTTCAAATTAACAAGACACATGAAGATCAATGTTTTGTTTCTAAAGACAAAAAAAAAACATGCTTATTGGTTTGTGGAGCAATTATTCATTTGAAAGGGCTTAAGCATTTCCATATAGAGCAACATAAAAATTCATGACTAATTTATGCAATGCATGTGTCTTAACTATCCTGAAAGAAATTTTTCCATATTTTACTATAAATATAAAACAGTTATGCATGTAATTTCCGTGATCTACTGACTTAAGAATTATATTAATTTCAGTCTTAAAACTTCATTGATTTGCTATTTAGTAGTAAATAGAATTTATAGCCATACTTTAGGTTTAATGAAATTCAGATAAAGCATATTTATATACAAATTCATAAATGTGATGAAAATTACATAATATAGTTGACAGTACTTTTTTTTTTTTTGTCTTTTTGAGCCAGAGTCTCTCTGTGCAATTCAGGGTGGCCTTGAGCTCACTTTGTAGCTCTGTGCAATTCAGGCTGGTCCGCGAACTTACAGCAGTCCTCCTGTCTCTGCCTGAGTGCTGAGATTAAAAGTGTGTGCCCCCACACCCAGCTAGTTGAGAGTACTTTTACATATTTAACTCACAATAACTTTCCTATAATGAAACATGGACCCTTCCATTCTTGACTGACATAATTTTCTTTTGTTTGAGTACATGCGTTTAATTTCAGCACATAATTCATATGAGGAATGGTTGAAAAACATGGAGAGTGTTGAAAAATTTTTATTACAGTAAATATGCATTGCCACCAATTCCCACAAGACACTTTCTTATTTCGAACATTCTGAATCTATTATTCTTCCCATTTTGTTAAGCGATGCCAAAAACCTTTTGTCAGTGTCTTATTTGTTCCCTTGTGGCTGATTCGATATCCTGCATCAGTTCTCTGTGTTTACCTCTCATGGTCATTTTGACTTTGTCGAAGAGCCAGAAGTTGCATGCTGTCAGATCATATGATATCAGTCAGTTGGCTGAGGGCACACCATAATATTCCATGAGCCTGGCTTTCCATTGGATGGTACTCAGTAGCAGTGCTCATCATACTTGTGACCACATTTCATAAAGACACTTATGAAACGGGACTTCCAGACCTGCTTCGGAAAGATGCAAGACCAATAGAAAAATTTAGTATCTTAAAGTGGATTGACAGTGTGTCTTTTACCATAAATACATTTTTTTTTGTTTAAACATTAACTGTATACTTTGATCACACCTCATTAAATAAACTATATTTAGTAACAACATAAGTGACTTCGATCTGATAGAAAAGTTCAAAGTTCTTGTTGGCAAACTTCTTTTTTATTAGCTGAAATAAATTGTCTGAGGCCACTCAGTATCTGTAGGTATCAACAGTAATCTGATAAAGTGTTTTGTCTAAACTGTGGATACTTGTACCTTGCTTTGGAATAATTTCTTGTAAGACTCATTTGTTTCTTTTTTTGAAACAAAACATATTAAAGAAGTAAAATACATGAAAAAAGCTAGATTTTCAGTATTGTAAGTAGAGGGCTTTACCTTGGCCAAGTTCTTTAGATCAATTATGGCAAATTACAGATTCAAGAAGAAATTTAGAAGGATAAAGATCTTGGATTAATTTTAACAACGAATATTCAGTGGACCAATTCTGAGTGATTCCTAAGCAATTTTTCATGTAAAAAGTAAATTTTGATTTTTAGAATCATTTCTGTCAGCAATGTATAGTTAATTTAATTTTCAGTGGCTCTTTTTATAATTGGCATAGTGTTATTGTGATGCTACTTGTCAGCCTTAGAAAACCATCTAAATTCTGCAGATCACAAGGTGCTAATGCTCAAAGTCCATGATGACAAAGAAGTTGAATAACAATAAATGAGGGCATCTGTAAACCCTTTCACTGTCAGAGAATGCTCTTCAACCAGATGCTTGCACTCAGTTGTGTTGTTTCATTCAGAATTGTAAAATTGGTTCACAGTAGAAATAATCACAAAGAAAATGTATACATAAATTATATAGACAAGTGTCAGCTTGCAA
Organism: Hydrochoerus hydrochaeris; assembly: GCA_004027455.1. Lineage (NCBI taxonomy): Eukaryota > Metazoa > Chordata > Mammalia > Rodentia > Hydrochaeridae > Hydrochoerus > Hydrochoerus hydrochaeris. The sequence continues at coordinate 16,952 of PVLA01005792.1, read as the reverse complement.
TTCAAATTTTTTTTCTACTGGTATCGGGAATTGAACCAAGCATCTTAAATGAGTATTTTTAAAGCACAATGTGTACCACATGTTTTTCTACTATAGTAGTAATTATGTCACCCAAAAGACCAGAAGGGTAGCAAATGCTGCTTTGACTCCGCCAGGGGCTATGCGGTTAAGAAGTGAGCCCACCCAGATACCCCACCTGCCCTAATAACAACCCCCGTGCCACCTGGAAATGAGAAGCTGAGACAGAGGCAGAAACTACATCGTCTGGCTCACAGCAGAGGCAGCATGAGGGAGTGGAGCCTCTGAGTTACCCTCAGCGTGTCTCAGCACGGACATTAGGAAGGGCTTGTGCACTAGGCCTGCAGAAGTTGATAGTGGTGGCTGCAGTCAGTACCTTGCTAGTATCAGCACAGAAGCCTGTGGGCCTCCCCTGTGCTAGGAGTACTTATCACTACGGCTCCATGGACTCAGAGGGAAAAAATAGAAAAGATCCATCTTCTACTCCTGCTACCTCTTTTAATTTCTTCTTTATTTACATTTTTACTTTTTAGATCGTATTTTATAGTTTTCATTAAATTCACCTCTTAACCGGTTTTGCCTGTTTTCCTCACCTTAAAAACGTCTTAATGTTTTTGAAGGTATACCAATATATTTCTGCTTAGGATACTGCATAATACTGTGTGGTGCAGTAAGTTGCTTTTATGGAGCAACTACTTGAAAAGCACCCTGAAGTAATACAAAGATAAGTTCATTATTCTATCACTGTTTCATTATGGTGCATAAAGAATAAAATGTTCATTTCAAAATTTTAGTGCTGCCCAATTCAGAATGTGAGGCACATGAAACACAAAAATCACAATATTGATCTTGGGAGTGAAAACTACTATGTAATAATTTTAAAAGACCATATGAAGTTATTATAGTATTTAGCTAACAACATTTATTTATGATAAATATTAAATGGCATCAAGTAAAGTAAATCAAACACATGCTATTTAACGTTTTAAATATGAACTTATTAAATTTAGAATAGTAATGTGTTCCCTTTAGCAGTTTTTCCCTCATTAAAATGTGAACTAAAACTATTTGCTTAATTGCAATTTGGGAGGCACTTAGCCTGTCATTTTTTTGAAATGAGATATTTGCTGCTCTCTTACATGTTACTGTTATGACATCTTTATGGATATCAGAATTTAGGTATATAATTTCTGACATTTAGAGTTTTAACATTTTATTTTATTTCTATTTTCCTTCCTTTCTTTAAAAAATTCTGAGCACTTTTAAAGTAATACACTTTCAAAATTTATTACTTTCCATGGAAATTAATACATTTATTTGTTATTGAATTTATTTTAACTCTACTTGCTTGATGAGTTAAATGAAACAATAAGAATTTCAAAAGTATCTGTGAGTTTGCCAGGGCTCCCATAACAAAGCACTGCTAACCAGATGGCTTAAACAAAACAAAAGTTTATTGTCTGCCCCTCCTGTAAACTAGAAGCCTGAGACCCAGGTAGCAGAAAGTTACATTTTTTGATGACTGTGAAGAAAGATCTGTTCTGTTTCTTCTTTTGCTTCTCATGGGCTGCTCACGAATCTTAGCAGTCTCTGGCTTAGGAAAATCCCACCCTGGTGACTAGCTTCACGCACACACAGTGCTCTCTCCACATACATGTCCGTGTCGCAGTTCTCCTTTCTGTAAGCTCACTTCAACATTTGCTTTCACCCATAACCATTTTTCAATAAATATAAGGGTGTTCTGCAAAACATGAAAAGCTCTGTGGCCCAAGACACTTTTGATCACTGTCTGTAAGAAAACAGGTAAATTTCTAAGTGGAGATATCATCAAGGAACACATCATTCTAGACCAAGGGTTCCAGGTCCTCACAGCCATAGCTGGAGCACAGCAGAAGCGCGTGAGCGAAGCTTTGCCGCCCCAGACTGCTCACATTACCGCTTAAGCTTCAGCTCCTGTCTGATCAGCAGGGTTATTAGATTATCACAGGAACGCGAACCCTGCTGTATACTGCACGTGCAAAGTATCTAGGTTGCACCATCTAGTGAGTCACTCAGATACCATGCCCACTTTCCATCCCTGGGAAGAGTCTGCCACAAAACTGGTCCTAGTACCAAAATGGGAGGGGTAGTGCTCTAGACTGTTCTTCAAATTTAGTGTCTTTTAAAATTAAAACACAAACACACACGCACACACGCACACACACAAACAGAACAAAAAAACAGTTTTGAACTAAGATTGCTGATACAGAGTACTGAAAGTAAGGCTTTGTCTTTCTTTGGGATACTTCAGATATAACTTGGGATAGCAGCAAGACATTTTTCAAGTTAGAACACTGAACTTTAACACTGGTTTCTCAGAAATGGAAAAGGAATGCAGACTGTTTTAGGAAGACATATTATTTAAAAATAATGTTTCAAAAATGTAGCATTGTGGAAGAAGGAAGTAGGAATTTATCTAAAATAGATCTCACATATGGTTCAGAGATGAATCCCCTAAATACTAGGACAGCAGACTAAGTGTAACATTGAGACATTAACTATGCTGGCACACATAAGTGTAAGAGGAAATAAATAAAAATTCTTATTCTTTTCAATTTCTAGTGGTGAAATTTGAAAGAAACTTTTGAGTAGCTTCATGCAATTGCACCAACAAAATATGAGAAAATTTGCTAAAATTATAATTTTCAGTGTTAGATTTTTAAATAACATATAATTGTAACACCCTAGAATACAAAATTGAAAAAAAAAGTTTAAATCATACTTTCTAAATCAACATCAGTTCTCACTGAAATCCAATTAAAATAACTTCTTGAAATGTTGAGGCAACATTTTGCTTTATGTCTGTTTAATTTTGATGTATTGATTATCAAGTGATGATATATATTCCTCTGCTAAGCTTTCATAAAGTCAATTTTGTATATTCCATAGCATTTTAACTGTAATTAGACAAGTCTGTATATCACATAATCCTGGGATAAAATGTTTTCCCATTTATGATTCTTTAAATTTTCATAATGCTAAAATAACTTTTAAAATATAAATGTCTTATTAGGATTGTTTTAGCTTTACATAAAAGTGAAAATAGTACAGTTTCCATGTTTATCAAATCCAGTTTCCCTATCTTAACATTAAAATGGTATCCTTGCCATAATTATTGAGCCAGTATGAATGTTGAGGCAAGTAGAGTGCATACTTTATTCAGATTTTTTTTTTAGTTTTTACTAAATATTCTTTTTCAGCATTTATTCATCGTTCCTTTGACCACACTGACCTATGATGTTTTCTAAGATTCTTTTATGTGTGTTTGAAGATCTTGACAGTTTTGAGAAAAACTTGCTAGGTACTTTGTAAATGTATCTGAAATGTAATTGTGCTTTATTTTTCTTGTGATCTTTTGAGTTACAGAAATGAAAATTATAGAAGTATCTTTCTCATGATATCAAATCAAGTAAGTCTCTAGTACATTTATTTAAAAAGTAAAAAAGACATCATATAACGCATATTTGATTCATTTTTTTCCTAAACAAATTAGTTTTATTAAAAATATTTACCATAAATATAATTAGTAGAGCTGCTATAGAAAGTTGAATAGACTTTCCTTAAAAAACTAAAAATAAGATTATCATATGACCCAGAAATCTCACTTTTATGCATTTACCTAAAATACTTGAAATCAGTATGTACAAGAGATGTCTGCATTTCCACGTTCCTTGACAGATAAACTCTTCACAAGAGTTAAGCTGTAGGATTAAACTGAATGTCCACCGACAGTGGATGAATGTGTAAAGAAACCATGCATTGGAATGCTGCCTGGGATATTATTCCTTCTTTTACACAAGGATATTTTGTCATTTGTGCAGTATAGAGCCGGAGAGCACCGTGCTAAGTGCAGTCAGATAGACACAGAAGCAAATGCTACATATCCTCCCTTATGTGTTGAATCTAACATGATTGAACTCGAACAAGTAGAGAGTAGAATGGAAGTCACACAGACCTCAGTCCACTTGGATAAGTGCTGGGGAGCACAGTTGCTGGATCATATGGCAAGCATATACTTAGTTTTGTAAAAGGGGACACCGCTCTTCCAAAGTGGCTATGCAAGGGCTGAGAGTTCTGGCACTGAAATTTGTTTTACATTATAGAAAGATAGCTCTGATAACAAGTAAAAGAAATTCATTAAGTTTACTCCATCTCTTAGGTTATTATTGCTAAATTACTACTTAAATACACACACACACATATTGCTAGTTAGTCCAATTGCATGGACAATAATTTTGGGGGAAATAAACTATATTTTAATGAGATCATGTCATTTTTAACTCAGTTTATTTTATTTATTTATTTATTTATTTATTTATTTATTTATTTATTTATTTTGATACCAGAGATTGAACTCATGACTGCCACTTGCTGGGCAGGCACTTACACCACTGAGCTAAACCCCCCAGTCTCAACTCAGCTTAATATGACTCTTTTTTTTTTTTCTCACAGCTGTTTTGATTGCCCTGTTTCTAAATGACCCTGATAGATTTGAATTGGGTCTGTCTTATATTGTTTTTTCATCGTCATCCTACCTGGTAGATAAATATGCTCTACGTGACTCAGGGAGCTAAGCCCTGGTTGGGACATCAGTAAGCCGGTGTGTGTAAGTGGGGTGCCCTTACAGCACTGTCTTTTCCCAGTACCTCAGTGTATTCTGCAGCAAGGAGGACTAAACCTGAGATGGTATTTACAAGTGTTCTTTAGTCACTTATTAAGATATATCTTGATAATATTCAAGTTGTCTATCCTCTTGTTTTGTCTCAACTCTGGCAGAAGCTTTCAAAGGCAGTTTTATTTAATTTCTCTTTTCCAGAATACCAATTTTTCTTACTTTCAACTTGAGGAAGGAAACACAATATACTCATTAGTAAGGTAAAACATTAGTCCAGATTCTATTATGATAACAAAATACCCAGGACTACATAACTGTATAAAGAAAAGAGGTTTATTTAGTTAAGAATTTAAAGTTTTGGAAGCTGAAAAGAAGCAGCATATCACATTTGGGTAAAAGCATGTTATAAAAGGGAGAGATCACATGGCAAGGCATGAAGCCAGAGCATGGTTTGGAGTCTTTTATAAAAATTCTTTCCAAAACTAAAATCTCACAAAAATCACTTTCACCCATTTTGAAAGCAGTAACCTCACGACCTCTCTCCAGACCACACCTTGTTAAGGTCTCAGCATCTCAACAACACTACACAAAAGATCATGCCTTCAATACATGAACCATTTTATAGCAGGAAATTTGAGTAGCTTCAGTTCATTCCTTGGTTAATCTATCATTAAATAATAGCAATCACTTTTTGTCTATATTTTTAAAAGTTGCGGCTGCAAAATGTATTACTGTATCTTCTTTTCCTGGCAATCATTTTGCTTGTATTATTTTTGTTTATATTTTTTATAAGTCAACAGAACTTCTAGTGTTCATATTTTTAAAAAATTATAGTTGACCTTAACTTGTACATGTTTATGGGTTACAGTGTGAATGTTTCAATATATAAATACATTGTATAATGATAAAATCAGGTTGATACCATATCTGTCACCTCAAACATTTATTATTTGTTTGTGTTGAACACTCAAGGTCATCTTTTTTAACTGTCATGGACTATATAATGCATTAGTATTAGCTATTATTACTTTATTATGTAATAAAACATAATTTATCTAATCGTAACTTTGTATCTATTGATCAACCCCCTTCTGTTTCCTACCCAGTTAAGCTTTTGTGCCTATATCCGTTAGTCAATTGTATATCTTCTCTGAAGAATTGTCTCTTTAAGTCTCGTATCCATTTTTAAAAAGTTAATTTATTGTACAGGTTGGATAAACACAATGATAATATGCATCATAGATAATTTGTACCTGTACATGATATATCTTAATTCTTCTTTTTCCCAGTCTTCTCCCCTTTCTTCTCCTCATTTAGAAAATTTTTGTTTCTATTTTTCCTTCTATTCTTTCTTTTCCTTTTCTTCCTTTTCACCCTCCCTCTTTCCAAGTTTCTAGTTTTTAATTTTTAAATTTTATTTTGTTTTGCTATTGAGTTGAGATTGTTATATATTCTGGATATCAACCACTTAGCATATACATAATTTGCAAATGTTTTCCATGGGTTGTCTCTTCTCTCTGCTCACTGTTTCCATTGCCATGCAGAAGTTTTTAATTAGATATAACTCTATTTGTCTATTTCTACTTTTATGCATCCTTTTAAGTCTTTTCCCAAAACTTCCTGCACAGACCAATAAATTGAAACATTTCTCTAATGTTCTCTTCCTCTAGGTTCCACCCTTTTATTTAATTCTAATCTATTTTTAGTTTATTTCCCTGAAGATTTAATTTTATTCTTCTGTGTGTAGCAATCCAATTTTCCAGCACCTTTACTGAAAAGACTGTTCTTGGCACCTCTGTCAAAACTCATTGACTATAAATGTGTGGATTTCTTTATGTCTTTTTATGGCTTCTGCTCCCTTTCTTTTTAGTATGAATATTTCATATATATTCACCTTCTGAAAAATATCTTGGCAGCTTTTAAGACTGAACAATTGTGAATAAAGTTATTATAAACATAGCAAATCATTTTTAAAAAACATTTTCTGATTATAACTTATAGGGGTAGTTTGAGATTATAATATGAACAATGATGATGGTGATAGGATTGCATATATTTGAGTAATTTACATCAAAAATATTTTAATGCTGTATAATTTGTAGAGCCCACTGTAGTTCCTTTTGCTATGCCACTTTGCATTTGGAATGGCAACATATTTATTTACTTCACTTTGACCTAGAATTTTCATGACATCATGTCATGGGTCTTTCCTAGAGGGAATTTTCTCTTCAGTGTGTCTTAGAGGTTTTTTCCCCACAACTAACAATTTAGTGGGCAGAGAAGACAAGACTATTCCTCCAAATCTTCCAATGTACAGGAGAGTCCTCATAGCAAAAAATTAGCCTCACATTTTGAAAGTTCTAGATTTGAGAAGTCTTGATTGAGATATTTGGCTGAAGTACAGTACCCTACTTATTCATGAATTTGTCTTTTTCAAAGATATTAGCATATATTTCTGGCACATGATCTATTTAGTTTTTAATCTTTAGGACTAAGCTCTAGAGTTCAGTGATGAAGGTCAGAGAAACCTTCACATCTAGTGTACTCATGAAACCTTCTACTTCAGTAAATGTAGCACTGGGTACTCATTAGAATCAGCAGCAAAGATTTTAAAGGTACAGATACAACTGACACACAAAAGGCCTAAGCATTTCTTTCACTTTTACATTGTTACTCAGATAATTGTGTTTCCTAAGTTGAAAACCACTCTCCACTCTCTCAACCCAATGTCTGCTTTGTAAAACTACTTGATCACAGGCTCTTTAAATGTTGAGTTAGTCTTACATTTGATGAAATCTGGAGAGGCTTTCTTTTATTGTTAAACTGGAAATGTGATTGGATTGATACTCTTTAAACTCATCCCAAAATGAGAAAATATCATGAAAAGTATATTGTGGTGCCATGTAGGGTTCTGAGATGCTTTTGTAAACTATTTTCATATTCTATTCCTTGAAACAATTAATGAGAAGATTATCTTAAAGGCAATGACCTATGTCTAATTTCGATATGTATAAGTTTCTCTTAAAAAGCGACTTTGGATATGTGTATAGATTTCACTTTGTTCAACTCATCTAAGTTTAAATCTTTCTTATACCTAAAATTGTTAGGTGCATCAGAATGTTTCCTTCAATAAGTGGTGTATTTTCTTCAGCTGTTGGGTAATTTCTAAGCTGACTTTTGGAACTGGATTCTTTTCTTCACTCATGCTAATATCTAAAGTGTTATTTTTACATCTGCTGATCCATATCTGCTAAAGTTTCCACAGAAAATCTATAGCTCAAAAAGTGTTATTTTCTTAGACAGTAAATCTAAATTCACAGTTATATGTAAATCCAATTAACTTTTACAAGTCATTGAAAGGTAACTGCCATGCAATCTCAGTAGCTATGTAAACAAGATGCAATTTATAGTCCTGTCACAGAATTTGAAAATCTTACCTCTTGTGGTTCTGTTTTAATTTCTCTGCAGATTTTTAACAATGATTAGAAATTTGGGTTTATCTTAAAACATTATACACATTGCTTTATTTACTTTCAAGTCACAAAAATTCATAGCAATTTTTTAGTTCAATGCTAATATAAGTTCTCAATAAGTTTATATTAAAGTAAAAAAAAACAAGAAATATGGGAACTTGATGGTTCTTGTTTTAACAACCATTTGCATGTTCTGGTGAAATTATGATAACAGTACTGATATGATAGTGGAACATTATGAATATTGTTTAAATATTTGGCATATATCCCTACCATTTTATAACCATTTTACTATCAAAGATCAATCAGTTAATTGATAGAATCCAAGTAAGAGGGTTTTAATCATACTTTTATCTTTAGGAGTCAGGAGAAATAGTTAATATTTTAATATATAGGAGTGATAATAATAATAATAAGGAATGCCAATGTGGCTGCTTTACAACTTCAAGAGTTCCATGCTTACGTCCTAGAACTACTGAAAATTAAAAGCTGGTGTCTATTCAAAGTAGTAAACAGTCAATGACACAGAAAATAGCTTCCTTTCTGTCCTTATATATCCTTTAAAAATACAAAATGCTTTGCGCTAAATCAAACAACATCTTCACCTTGTGTTTGCCATAGATCATGCTTACCACTAAGTGGATTTGTACAGGATCTTCACTTATGTTTTCATCACAGCTGTATAAGAGAGGTTTTCTAGCTTCTAGTTTACAGGTGATGGAAATGACTGAGGAGGGTAAGTCATATGTCATAAAATTCTGATTTCAAGTCTAACAATACTTGCATAATGTCTTCCTAGTTATTTTTTCTCACAGTGTTCCCCCTAAAAAATGCTCCAGTTTTAACTTCAGAAGTATTCTTGCTGCTGAGGATTTAACTCAATGGCCAAGCATTTGCTTGACTAGTGCAAGGCCATAAATTAGATTCCCAGTACAAAGAAGGAGGAGGAGGAGGAGGAGGAGGAGGAGGAGGAGGAGGAGGAGGAGGAGAAGAAGAAGAAGAAGAAGAAGAAGAAGAAGAAGAAGAAGAAGAAGAAGAAGAAGAAGAAGAAGAAGCATTCTTGCTAAACTAGAGATTAGTAACTCTGTAGATAACTTTTTACATACAAAACGTTTTCAAAATTCAGAAAAAAAATTTTTATCCTCAAAAGTTTTTTAATCAAGCATACTTTATTAATTTATTGTTATTCAGATGACAACATATGTATCTATAATAATACCAGAAATACAAGAGCAGGATAAATTTGTAATTATGAAATATTTTACTTAATGCATATAAAGAGTTTCTAACTAGGACTACGCATGATTAATGTGAACAGTCTTCACTTCTACTAAATAACTGATTATAAAACAGAAGATAGAACTATATTTTTAGCTTCTTTAATTTAAATACTTTGATGTCTATGAACTTCTTTCATGTCTATGCCTGAAATATAACTGGTTTACACTCAAAATTCAAAAGCAAAGTCTTTTTTAAAAATTTTCTTTGGCACAAATCTTATACATTTATTCCAAAGAAAATATTGTCTCCCTGCAATGATTTATCCTATAACATCCAACTTTATTAATTCTTTAAAACATGAGCACTTACAGAAGAAAGAAAACCTGAGTCAGATTAGTAACTCTGTAGATAATTTGTTACATAGAAAATGTTTTCAAAATCAGAAAAATTATATCAAATTCTTTTTTCAAAACTCATACTTTCTTTTCTCATGAAGTTGCACCAGCAACACTGCTCAAAGTGTGACAGTTGGCTAAATCTGAACCTACTGACTCAGAAGTCCTACTGCACAGTGGACAACATCTTGAGAAGAAGCTATTTAAAAATTCTAGATGGCAGAAAAAGGAATAAAATAGAGAGGTGGGGCCCAAAGCGTGTCCATTACTGTCCCATGGACTTTAGAGTTGTTTTTTCCTAATCTGGAATTGTTTTAGGATGCTATATTGTATCATTGTTCTTCAAACCATGCATTATCCATGGGACCTATAATTTGAAGACTGAAAATGTTAATAAAAGAAATATTTTCTTCCAAAGGAGTTCTATTCACAGAATTCCTTCACATATGATGATGGTTTCCAAGACTTTTTGAAATCTTTTATCTGGAAAGAGAGAATATTTTCAATAAATTTTCCAGACACAAAAGCTTCTGTTTATTTCCAAATTTCTCCCAACATGAAATTAAGTCCATCAAAAAAAAAAAAAAAACACTTAGTATTTTGCCAAAGTTTTTTATGGGACAGGTTTCTATGTTACATGACATTTTAAAAATGCATTATTTTGGTTAAGCCTCACTGGAATTTGTGAGATTGATTTAGAGTCACTTCCATTTTGCAAAGATAAGAATAGAGATCTAAAGAACAGCTTACACTCAGCTGGTTTAAAAGCTTGTGTCTTCAATGAGTATAAGACCTTTTGTAATGAAATAAATATATATTTTGGTAAGTGACATTAAATATCATATCAAAGCTTTTTAAATAAATAGAACTTTAAATATTAGAATCACATGGTAAAATATGGGAAATATTTGCATCATAGAACATAGTTAAGCAAAGATGAACAGGTATTGTCACTTGTAGTATGCTTATTTTGAGGTTTGGCAGAACTTTCTCACCTTGACTAGGTGCAAAAGAAATGTGATTACAGCATAGGGAAGGCTTTTTAGAAAGCAGTAGTAATTCTGAGTTGGCTTCCACACTTCTCAATGAGTTTCATCTGTAAATGTGATTCATCTTCTTCATTCCAGGAAGGAGAAATAAGAAAGAACACACAAGAAAGCTTGTCCTCTTGGACAATTTGCATGGTATAGACAAGCAAAATGCTTACTACACACAATCAAATATGTGCTAAGACCCCGTGTTGCATGTGTTGCCACATGGAATATTTTTACTCTTTTGATCAGTAAAAGAAGGAAGAAGTGTTGCTGATATAAATTTATTCACGACAGTTACTCATTTATAATTTTTTCAGTAAAATTTCACACTTTCCAGAATCTCTTCTAAATAAACCAGGTACCATTATCTAAGCTTTTAAAAAATGCAGACTTTTAAGCTCATAAATGAATGAAACAGGCATTCATGTAGGTACATCACAATTTCTGCCAAGATGAAATTTTCTTGAAGGTTTGTTTACATACCTCCTCATTTTCCAACTTTTTACACTGCAGTTCTTAAGAGCATTGGGGTGATCAGTTATGTACTATAACTTTAAAAACCTTTCAGATGGTATTGAGCTTTGCTGATGGATTGAAAATGTCTTTTCCATTAGATGATGTTTTCTCTCTTTGTTTTCTCTCTGTGCAGTTTATTATGCTGACATACCTTTTCATGTTGGCCTGGCTGGGAGTCACAGCTTTCACTTCACTGCCTGTTTACATGTACTTCAATGTGTGGACCATCTGCCGGAATACTACCCTAGTAGAGGGGGCAAATCTTTGCTTGGACCTTCGTCAGTTTGGTAGGTGGATATTGAGTCTCTGCGCATAAAACACCACCTCGTGTTGTTTTAGTTAAATGCTTGCATCTAATTTATTTTAAATCAACTTGAAATCATCATTACCTCTACCACAGAGATAACTTTATCAGACCACTCCTTAAGATCTTCTCAGATTTAGATAAATAAGAATTCAAGAGTGAATAAAAACTGATCTCACAGCATATATGTATGGACAGCTTATCAGACTGTATTTTCTGGTATTAGCAAGTTAAAATTTTGATTTCCTTACCCTGATTTCTGTACTCTTCAAATTAAATATGATATCTACATTGTACTGTCATTCTCTTGCATAAATGGTGCAAATTGTAAAATCTATCATAAGGAGCACATAAGAAAGGTATATTTCATTATCTTCTAAAATACAATGGTGTATGGCTAGGATATTCAATTTTTAAAGATAATGAGGCCAAAGAATGCTATATAAGTTAGCATATCTCTTTGAGTATTTTATTTAGGGCTACAATTAATGCAGTCATAATCATTCCTCATATAGGCAGGGGCTTACTATGCATAGACTCAATTCTAAGTACTGTCTCTATGTTAAATTGTTTAATTCTCACAAACTCTATATGGTGAACAGTACTGGTCCTTCATAGATGCTAAAATTGAGACACAGTGAGGCAAATGAGTTGTCCAAGTTTACACAGCTGTGACTGACATACAAGATTCAAATCCAGGAAACCCATCCTTCTTCTGTGCTCTTACTCCTAAAGCCAACTGCTTTTAACATTGAAATAAGTATCATTTAGAAGTGTGGAAAATTAGTCTAACGTCAGTTAAACTATTTGAGATTCTATTTTCTCATTTGTAAAAATATAGGAGCTGTAGAATTTATAAAAGTATCGCAAATCCACATTTGCAAATGTGTTTGCTTTTTCACTGAATAGATACTAAAAGCCAGATTCCTCTCATCTGTGGGCACTTTAAGTCGTTTTCCTCTAATGAAGTGTCCTTATACTTTGGCCCACTAGGCTAGGATTTTTTTGCTTAATTCCTATGGAAATCATAAATCAGCAAAGTACAGTTGTGCTAGCAGTATCGATGTCACCCAGTGACACCAGGTAAGGCTGGATACCAACCGTTGACACAGCTAGCTGAAGGCCACTGCTGCTCTTGACTGTCACCATCCAATGCTGTCTGGTACCCAACCCTGTAGGTCAGCTCTGCTGGTGCTAGTCTCTGCCACTGATCTTTGTGGGCAGCTGGTCCCTGGAACTCTTCAGTTTTAACAACTCTGATTGTTTATTGCTCCTTTTTTGGAAAGGACCACTCTGCCCACGCCATTGAGGTTAAAAAATCCCAAATAGGATTTTGGGCGCACGTGTTATCCCAGAAATAAATTACAAGCAGATTTGCAGGAACACCAAAGCGAGTCTCTATTTTAAGGCTCTGTGCTGCAGAACAAGAGGGTCAGTACACGGGAGGGAACCCTTCTATACTCAAATCCATGTAGTGGGTGGGGAGTGCTATTCATATAGCCACTGCAGCCTGTTTTGGGGAGGACAGGGCTGAAAGCTTGCTGTGCTTGTTAGGTATGCAAATAAGGGGCCAAGAGCACTCTCTTCTTAATCTTAACTCTCCAGAACGCCACTATTCCTTCAAAAGTGCTCCATTATCTCCTGAAAAGGTGGGAGTTGAGGAGGAACATCATGCTGAGTGTCTGGCTGCACCCACATTCGAGTGGAGAATGATGGTTGGATAGGCAGGAGGGTGCTGCTACATAGTTCGGCAGGATGCTGAAGCAAACTGTCCCAGTCCTCTGAAATGCAGGGTGAGGAAGAACAAAAGGAGGAAAGGGAGAGAGGTGTGCTAAACGCTGGTCAAGCCATATCCAACTGGAACAGGAAGAATGAGAAAGTTGGACACTTCTCATCTGTCTCAATATTAGAGATTTCTGTAGAGACTCTGAATGTCTGTGGCTCCCTATCTATGCTACAGCATAGCTGTTCTCTACTCAATGAACCATGGGTACTAAAACAGTGGGCCACCCACATGCTGTCAGATAAAATCCTCAGACTCCCTGAAGTCTGATCCAAATGAAATCCAAAATGAGCCCTGAATATAAAGTTCTTGGTAGGAGGCAGTGCAGTTTTTCACTGCAGTTTTACTCCGGAATCAGTTGCCTTGTAAACACAGGAAAAGGGAGCCTTAAATCGACCACTGGAGGTCACTGCAGAACAGTTCTCCAATGTCATACTCTCTGCTTCAATCTCTTCATTCTGTTGTGCTTAGCCTAAAACTGGGGAAGACATAACTTGCCTCTGGATTTTGACAGCTAAAATGCAGGACCTATGATTAAATTTGAATTTCAGATTAATAAGATATATTTTTCAATGCTAGTCCAAATGCAGTAAAGCATTATATGGGACATACATATATGAAATTGTGTTCCTTTCCAAAATTCAAATTTAGCTGAGGTATACTGAAGTTCTTTTTATTGTTAAATCTATTAATATGGGAAAAGATGAGGACCGGGATCTCCTGATGTGACTTTCTGAATTTTTAAAGGTACATGATAGCTTAGCATGCTTCTGATTGAAGATATTAAACTTATTATGGTATGGAAAGTGAAGTAGGTGTTATAAAAGTCTTTGGTCCTCTCAAAATCAAATTTTAGTCTGAAAGTATTGGGAAACTTCAGAAAGATAGTTTAAAACTTTTCCTCAAGTGTGAGTTCTAAAAAGACAGAGAAAATAATTCTCTAGAAAAGGTGAATAGATCCTCTTTTTAATATTTTAAGTAAATGTTTTTCAAAAACCTTGTGTTAATTTTCAGTATATTCAAATATCTATATTAATCTAACAATATTTGAAGGCTTGTACTAGTCAGTATATTGCTCCCAAGTGAGATTAAGCATAGACTATGACCTAGAGTCATAGAATTTTATAAATGACTTCATTAATCATTTAAAAGAAATGGAATTGTGAGAGATGAAATAATTTTACAGGGAGATAGCTAACTAGCTGGGATGAAAAGGTGAGTGTCCTGAATCTTGGTGCAACTCTTTTCAGTACAGACTTTTAAATGAAGATTTAAAAAGAGAGGTGTTTCAAATTACAACATTAATTAAGCTATTATTATATTTAATTGATAGAATAAGATGGTACACATCCGAATTCCCAGACCACAGAATGTGTGAGGTTGCATGAGAAAAAAGAATTAAAAATAGAGTTAAGTTTTCTCTGTAATATTTTTATGATGGCTTCTTTTATGCTACTATATGAACTATGTGATTTGATGATATTGAATACTTTGTGTGTTTATAATAGTAAAATTGTATTATGAAATGTTAAAATTCATTTTAACATATCTTCTAGATCCAATATTTAAAATGGCGCCATTAAAACATAAAGATTTGATGAAAGTCCCTCAGGATCAGACACGTAGAGAAAGTGTTCCGAAGTAGGTAGGGCTTCCTTCTGATTCCCCTGTTACACAGAACATCCTCACTCTCAGATGACTTGTTTTGAATCTCATTCACCAATTATTTAACAAACATCTGTCATTGCAAAGCACTACCATTTTGAAAGGATATCCTTGGCATATATCCTTGGCAAAATACAAATTTTGACAAACACTTAGGTTATGGTCATGGCTCATGAAGCTTTTGCTACAGAAGACGAAGACTTAGAATGAGCCATACTTTTGTCCTCAAACTTTTTCATTCAAATGAACAATTTATGTTTTAATAAAAACTAAATACACATATGTTAATAAGAAATTTTTTATACTTTTACCTAGGCTAGATTACTGGATACTGAATTATACTCATATCTGTTAAATAATTGAAGTTTTTTGTTAAAATCTTGGCTGCCTTGTAGGCTGTTCCACTGTGTTAATATACTCATGTTGGTGGACATATCAATGGGAATTAGCTTATGCATGGGACTAAGCTTGTTAATCAACTGAAAAATAAAATAATTAACCTTTAATGTCCAGATGATCCCAGTGTAATTGCCATAGTACTTTAACAATGGAAGAAAGAGTCAAAAAAGAAGAGTCAGGAGATAGATGAAGAATGGAAGAAAACATAGAAATATCTCATGTTGCTGGATAGAAACCCAGAAAAAAAGGACATAAGAATTAAGGAATTTGAGCAAAATCCAAAAGTAAGGGATATTCTAGTTACTCTATTATTTTTAAAATTAGTGACATAAATCATAAATTATTTTAAATAGAAACTTTTATATTTGTTAGTAAGGAGTCAACTTCCTATCACCCTGTAAGGGAAGAGTGTCAGAAATATATTCATTTTGCTTCCAGTTGTCACAGTTCTCTTGACAAGAAAGTCCATCTCTAGAGAGGATTCTTCAGATGTCCAGTAAACAGCGATAAGTTGTTCTTATCTCATTGGTAAAAGTAATACTAAGTTTTTCGTACTTTAGGCACGACTGATTCTTTTAGTTCTGAAAATACAGTCTTTCAGATTACCAAGGCTGTGCATTTCAAGAGTAGAGGCAAAGCCTGTGCTGCATCTCTAAGGCAAAAAGTAACCAAAAGGCTCTTTTTACCCGAGTAGTATGTAACAATATGTGAAATTATACCGAAACCTGGTAAAATAAGAATATAGACTTCAGGGTGACCGAAGAATCAAAAAGATGTTGATATAGGATTGGATCTCCTCCTCCAATGGTATCAAAGGAAGTTGTGTTTAAGTTTCGATCTGTAAGTAGTCTTGTAATGCCTGCGGAGGGCACAGGTAGAGAGAAGAGTAGAAGGACGGTGGTAATTAGGACAGATCAGACGAACGGGGCAGTTGGACATTGCGTTATTGTAGGGGGGTTATATTAATGATTGTTGTAATAAAATTAATTGCCCCTAAGATTGAGGACACTCTTACTAGGTGGAGTGAGAAAATGGTTGTCTACTGAGGCGCTAGCATGTGCGAGGTTACCTGCTAGAGGAGGCTAAACGGTTCACCCGGTCCCTGCTCCAGCTTCAATTGTTGAAGACGGAAGTAAGAGAAGGAATGATGGGGGAAGGAGTCAGAAACTCACGTTGTTTATCAGAGGGAAAGCTGTGTCAGGAGCACCCCTGCACTTCTCTCTCCTCACTTTGTTTGTGATGAGTTTTTGATATTTCTCTTGTCCAGTCATTTCTTGCTACTCGCCTTTTCTCCTACTGCTTTTAAAGAAACTGAAAGTGTCAGGGCATATATATGAACCAAAAACTTTTCTGCACAGAGGGAATAGATAAAGTCACAACCTTTTAAGAATATATATATCTGAATAAAGTACTAAACTATTGGTTAGGCCAGGTTAGCCATTCAAAGGCAGATTATATATATATATATATATATATATATATATATATAT